>VZRL01000471.1:189603-212982 GCA_013397895.1 Origma solitaria | reverse complement strand
GAGGCCGGGGTGTCCACCCTCACCCCGGCCTCGGGGCGGTCCCGAGGGCGAGTGAGCCGCGAGGATTCAGGGGGAGCGCCCCTCGGGGTGCCGGTGCCCGGCGGCTCCTGGGCGCGGCCGGGGAACTTCGGGGGCGTTTCCCGCTGGGCAGTGCGGGGCGGGAGATGCTGGGGCGCGGGGCTGCTTCCCGTCCGTCGGGGGCCCGGGCCGGGGCGAGGCAGCGCTGCGGGGGCTTCCGAGGCTCCCGGCCTCCCTCCTTCCTGGCGGGGGGGGTACGGCCGGGAGTCCCGGCGGGTCCTGCGGGACGCGCGAATGGTCGGCGGTTCTGGGAGAAGCTCCGCTGAGGCGTGTGCCTTACATCGGCAGCCTCTGGGATGGGGCCGTGTTGTGAGCACCTGGGTTTGCTCGGGATCAGTTCGTGGTGTCTTCTAAAGCTGGTCGTGTTTATTGTCACATCCTTACAGCCCCACCCTTCTTCATCCTCAGTTTTTGTTTTCTGGAGTCCTATTGCAAGTCTCAGCGCTGTCAGTTTCACAGACATGCTCATTCTGCTCTGGATTTAGTCCAGAGCAGTGTCAGAAGGAGTTCACCCGCTGCTTATTCACTTGTCCCACCACTTGTCACCTAGGTGACCTGGCCGCACTAGTGCAGGTTCCCTGCACACAAGCCTGTGACCCAAACTCTGTGTTATCCAAGTACATGTAAGGAAACCCAAGGAGCAGGCCTTTCCCAACTGTGCATAAGAGATGATTGTTTCTTTTTCCTTTTAAAATTCTCAGTATCCTAAACTATGAGTTCTCATATGTCAACATGTTGCTTATTTAATATTTCTAGATGCTACTGTAATGCAAATCATTTGCTGTTTTTCTTCAGATATTATGCTGTTCACATACCATCATTAAATCTTCTAACTAATATATTTATCTTAACTGAAGGTGAAAACGTCCATGCTGTTATTTATGTTGAGGTGTTTTTAATATCTTTTCAGGTAGTCTTGATCCCAGGAAAAATCTTGGACTAAGGGCATAGGAATCTGAAGACCTCTGTTTCTTTTAGAAGAGGTGGAGAAACTAGAAACACTAACATTTAAAATCTGTGGAGGAATTAATCTGCAAAAAGCATGTTCTTACTGATGCTATGGAATGAAAGGGTGTTCATTTGCAGATGAAGAAAATGATCAGCTGGAAGGTGGAAATGCTCAGACATAACCTTCTTTCTGGAAGCTGATATATGAAGTGATTTAGCTTTAGGAGGTTTTCCATATAATTTCCATACAATTTCGTGATTATAGGAATTGTCACCTTGGTTTAAACAGAAGGGTAAGCAAAGCTTTTTCTTAAATCTAAAAACCTCTGTCCACTTTTTTCAGAAATTAAAGATATATTCCTTTCAGAAGCACTGTTTGAATGAACTGTGCACCAGTTTGCAGCCCCACTGAAATAAAACTAAATAAATGAATCCATATTATAGTTTATTTTTATCAGCTTTGTTACTTGGCTGTAGACAAGACTGTGTTCTACTTTGCAGGGGGAGATGAAAAACAGGTATTTTCTTGGAATCCATGTGGAACTCACAGAAGTGCAGTACTTCTTACAGCATGTTTAATAAATTACAGTGTTTGTCACTTTAAAATGGTTTTCTTTTTCAATTTTGTATCTTTTCCAAAGTTCTAAGTTTCTTTGGCCTTTTATCTGGCTTGCAAAATGGGGAAGATAGTTACAAAGTGGAAAGAAAAATACATTATTTTAATTTTAAAGATGGGTTAGAGAACAAGCTTATTTGTTTCAAATCTATATGACATACTATTTTCCTCTTTTGTGAAAAGGAAGCAGAATTATATCAGCCATTGGCATTTCTCCAGCTAAAGAATAATAAATGAATAATGCAAAGCATCACTGGATATTAGTACTGCATATCCTGAAGTTTAGTATGCTGTTGGATGTTTTTTTCAGCTGAACCTTTTCTTCCTGTTTATTCGTTATTTCCAGTAATAAAATAAGAAGGAGAGATGGGAAACCCAGAAAACATTGGAGATGCATATGTTGCTGTGATTCGTCCAAAAAATACCGCCAGCCTCAATTCTCGGGAATATCGAGCTAAATCCTATGAAGTAAAACTCTTTTATTTTCTTTATGCATGAGTTGTTTGGGTTTTTTAAATAATATAGTAAATGTAGAATAACAGAAGAGAATGTAGCCTTGTCTTTTACTCCTTAACTTGCTACAGAGGTCATTCTGACTTCATCCTGCTCCTCGACATTTAGTACTTCTTGAATTTTGTTATGACTTTTACAGTGGCACAATAAATAACAGTAACAATAATAATTTTTTTAAAAGTTCTGTGCTTCTTTCAGTTGTGCTTAAACTCCTTTGGTTTCATTATTGTTTGAAAGATTTTGCTGCTTGAAGTTCCCATTGAAGGCCAAAAGAAAAAAAGAAAGAAAGTTTTGCTGGAAACTAAACTTCAAGGAGGCACTGAGATAACCCAGAGCATCTTGGATTACGTATTAGAAGCCACCAAACCAATTTCACCAGCCAATCAGGGTATTAAAGGTAAAAACATTTTAATCTAATATATTGTTGATAGCACCATAAAAATGGTTTCTAAATTGGCATGACATGGTTGTGCAAAAGCATGAAATTAGTACAAAAGCATGAAATTAGTACAAAAGAAAAAAAGATAAGTTTTGAGGTTCATCAAAAAAACCTACGCTAACTATACAGCTAAAACCTTTAATTTACCTTTGTTTCTTTTTACCTTCCAACACTATAAAATGCTTATGAAAAGATTTTTAATGGATGAATCTTTGTCTGTGCTTCTTCTTCACCTCAAGTTTAGATTTGTAGCTAAACTTCCAGTAAACCAGATTGAAGTGGCTTTTGTATCCATAACTTCAGCTGAAACTTGACTTGAATTAGAGAACCGATAGATTCTAAAGTCTTGCTTAGAAGAGAATATCTATATGAAAATATTTCTAGCATAACTGTATCACTTACAGATGGAATTTGATGAGTACATTTTTTTTCCTTGTTGTTACATTAGCTGATCTAGCAAAGAACCTCCAATTGAGGTTTTATGCTGGAATTTATTTTTTTTTTAGCCAGCATATTACATTTTCAGATTGGTATAAAGCATAAAGACTAAAGGACTTCTGGTCTTTGCTGTGTATTTCATCTCTGTTTTGTAGGGAAGGTTGACAGTGTGGGTAGGACAATGCACTGCTGACAGTTTAGAAAAGGAATAGCTGGTTACATGGTAAAATGTTGCAAGTGGCAATAGCTGCAGCTGAATGGAATTAACAAAGCTTGTTATGCAGCAAACACAGAAAAACAAAATTAATACACATAGAGGAATGCCTTGTAAAAGCAAAAACTCTGTTCCTTGCATAGTTTGGAGAGTTTTAAATCGACTCATTCAGATGGTCTAAGCATTAATATGCACAGCTTAGTGTAGCCACTGCTAAAATACGCAGCTGAGGTCAGAAAAGCTAAAAAGGGCTACTGTCATGTAATTTTTTCATGCTAATGGGTATATACATATTTATGTTCTTTAGTTTTTCATATGTATTTAGATTTTCTTAGTTTGCTTTAGATTATAGCTCCTAATCATAATTTTTTCTTCCTAGAAATTAGGAAGATTGAGACTGGTAAGCTTTCAGCTAGCCGACTCTAGATTTTTTTTCTTTGTTTTGATGATTAATTAATTGTTTCATTGTTTGTTTGTTCGTTTTAAATACTTTGCTAGGAAAGCGTGTAGTGTTAATGAAGAAGTTTCCTCTAGATGGAGAGAAGGCAGGCCAGGAGGCATCTCTTTACATTGTTCCAACTGTTGTGAAAGGTAACATTGACCATGGTTTGTGAAGCTGCACCCATTTTAGCAGAAGTTCACTTGAGAGGTTTTTTTAATATGGTATATTTAAGTTGTATATATCTATCCCGTTGATATATGAATATATGTATGACTATATATATAATAACGTATGATATATTTATATGATTTTTTTAATATGATGTATGGCTTTTTCTGTATTTAAACATTAAAAGTTGCAGTCAGGTACAAAACTCCCAGAATATTTTAAACTTTGAAGAAGTTATTTAAAATCAAGAAAAAAACCCTTGAGTTTAATGTATTGCCTTTGTTTCTGTAATAACAGCACATTTCTGATTTAAGCAGTATTTGCACTTGGTTCTATTTCAAAACACAGGCCTTAACTTGTATAAAATTTGCTGAATGCAACTGTAGGACGTCCTACTTAGTTCAGTGTTCTCTACTCAGAGAACAATGCTTAGTAAGTCTCTAAACAGTAAATAAAGTCTTTAGAAAGCAAAGTAAATTACTTGTCAGGAAAGTAATTTTAAAAATATTAAAGTAAAATGTCTGTGTGCTTTTGGGGAAACTTCTTCATTTTTGCCTTACTTATAGGACTTGATAAAACCTATCAAATAGATACCATTGTGGAATTACCAGTAACAACGCATACCCCTCCTAGTCCTGAGTCATCTTTTTTTTTCTGGTAACGGTATGCATTTAACATTTATTCCTTAAATGAATCTGATCACACTGATGGAATAGTGACAGGTTACTTAGGGGTTTTAAGGCTACTCCGTTAGGTTGTGAATTGCTATGTAAGGATTGTATGTAATTGCTATCAATTATTATTTGGAGAAAATTAAGTCACTTTAGTCTAAAGTTAGAATATAATCTTAATTAGGGACATGTAGCTGCAAAAGATGCAGAATGGAAAATAGGATTCTTCTCACTGATGTGTCTTCAGAGTATGTTTTCTTTTTAGATAATACGAAATATACATACAGTCCTGGATGCCCTGTGTTCTACTGTTTACAAGACATCATGAGAGTCTGCAGTGAATCCAGCACGCATTTTGCTACGCTTACTGCAAAAATGTTAATTGCCTTGGATAAGTAAGAGACACCATCAGTAAAAATACATTGAAATTAAAAGTTTGATATTTTATGTCAGAATATAAATATATATTAAAAAGCAAATTTGTCAGTGTAGCATGTTTTTATAGCATTCTTGTGAATAAGAAGGAAATCATCATGCTGTCACGTTATTTTCTTCATGTTTATCAAAAATTGAAACCTTGACAACATATTTCCAGAAGTCTTTTTACAAACTCAACAATGGTGTGTGTATATAAATCAAGTAGCTTTTTGGAAGTTCATGCTCACAGTGAATGTTTTGTAAAATCATAATGTTTAAACTTCTTTAAATGACATAATTGGCATCTCTAAGAGCATTTGCTAGAGTGTAGTAAAAATATCCTGTAATTGTATACCATTAAGATTTGCATTTAAATTAAATCTCCCTGTAGAAAGGGAGTGCATCTTCTCCAGACACACAAATGTATTTGCAGTAGGGAATTAACTTTCAGAAAGGTGATTAGTTGTTTAGTCAGATTTACAGTAGTTTGAAATTTGAATATATGAACAGGTTTTTTGTGGTTTTGTTTTTTGGGTTTATTTTTTTGTTTTTTCCTTGTACCCTTAACCAAGAAATAACCAGACATACTTATGTATGAACTTACTTGCAGTAATAAAGTTAGCTGAAACGTCTGGCTAACGTAAAAAATCATGTTACAGGCTATTACCTAAAAAGGTTCTTTGTGTAGGGTTTTTACAGTTTATTCGTAGAGTTGTAGTATTTCCATGTATACCATACCATCATACCTGTTATATTTATTTTCTGCTTACTGAATGCCTTCAGGCTCTAAGTTCTGCTTAAAAGTGTTTCAAGCCTCACAAAAAGCCTTGAAGGTATAATAGAAAATAGTTTATAGTTATATTTTTTATTTCTATGTACATAATCTGAAGCAATACTTCTCAAAGATTCAAACTGTCCTAACTAATTTATCTACCAAATCTTTAGAAAAATGCCTTAAAATACCTTAGAGGGTGTTTATAGCACAATGACCACAATTTAACTGTTCTTTCTAGCAGGACCATGAGTATGTGAAGAGAATGCTGCTTTTGCAGGACATTATAGCTTGGATCTAGGACTTAAAAATAGGCCTGAGCATATGCATTGAACTGCAGGTTACCTTCTGCCATCCTTACATATGATTCTGGGACAGACAAGATCCAGGTTTTCCGTCAGTGGATGTCCAAAACATGCACTTCTATATTTCTAGGCTCAATCACTAAACAGAATTTATTGTATTCCAGCAAAGCACATTTTTACCTCAAGCTTGTGAGAAAGCATGTGCAGAAACCTAAATACAAACCTAGCTTTAGACTTTTAATGCACCGCTTAATATAACACTGAAACAATTTAACAATTCAGTAAAAATGTATTTATCCAAAACTTGAGATGAACAACTTGCCCTGAGCCCTGTGTTATATTGCATATGTGGCAGGAAAAATGCAGCAGGTGTACAGTACTGACTTCCCCCAGTAGCACAGAATAAGAGACCTAAAGCTCTGCAATACTGTCAGGAGGAGTTGCCCTGAGAAGAGAATAAACTTCAGCACAGATTTATAAAAAGGCAGGTGGTAGCCTATGTGAAAGAGACTTAGTTTGGAAACTGGACCTTCTGGTTTTTTGCCTTTTGCCATCTTTCCCTAATGAAATACATGAGTTGAAAGGCTTAAGTCAGTACAGATATTGAAACTCACTCTTAAAAAAACTGCTTTAAGTTTCAAAATTTGTTCAGAGTAGTAATAATAAACTGAAAGTAAATGAAATGGTGACATGTTGGTGTGGTTAAGTTTTCTGGTTATAACCAGTGTTACTTTTAGTGTATAATTTCTTTTTCTTTGAGAGTTTGCATTCACAGGAAATTGAGCAAATACAACTGCTTAACTGTGTGTGGTTAAAAAATTTCACATTCAGGGAGTTACTTAGTCTTAGAAAATTGGCCGTGCACATTATAATTTTTTTAAAAATTCATATATGTGATTATCATACATGCAGTCCTTAATCAAACGAAATAATGGACACGCATGACAAAAATGATCCTTTTCTACCTGAAAATTAATTACTTGCCCATTCTCTCCTGTAGATGGTTGGATGAACGGCACACCCAGTCTCACTCCATCCCAGCTTTATTCAGACCATCTCCTCTTGAGAGAATTAAAACAAATGTAATAAATCCTGCCTATGCTATAGAACCTGGTCAAACAGAGAGCTCATTACACATGGGTTATACTGCCCTGGAAATAAAGAGTAAAATGCTGGCATTGGAGAAAGCAGATATGTGTATCTATAACCCTTTGTTTGGATCTGACCTTCAGTATACCAATAGGGTAAGAACTATATTTTCATTTTATATTTCTGAAACATACATATCCTTTTTATTTTTAAATTAATTCATTTATTTGATAAGAGTGTGTGCGTACATCAGAGTTGTTTATTTAGCAATAAGTGTGCACTAGTTTTTCAAAACCTCATATTTGATCATAATTCTTTTTCATTATACAATGTTAACTATCAGTACTTTGGTTTCAAGAGAATACCCGGCCTGGATGGGGGATTGTGTAACCAAATCTCAGTAAGATATTTTTTCAGTTGTGTTTAAATTATGTCTTCACAGGTTGACAAGGTGGTAATAAATCCATACTTTGGCCTTGGAGCCCCAGACTATTCAAAGATTCAGATTCCTAAAAGAGAAAAGTGGCAACGTAGCATGAGCAGTGTCACGGAGGACAAGTATTATGTTACATTCCTTTTTCATTAAGTGATAATTTTGTTTTATTACAGTAGCACTTGGTAGACTTAGAATGAGATTCCTATTACTTTAGGCTTCGCTGTATAAATACATATTTTAAATGAACTTTTATTTGAAGTCTCTAAGAATTGAAACACAACAGTTAAAGGATGAATCAAGAAAGGTGTAAATTATAAACATTAAAGGAGCATTTCTTACTATAGTAAATACAGCTGTGGTTTGATTACTGCTTGACAGAAAACATATTTATATGAATAGTGACATATTTTACCTGCATGAACTTCTTTTTTATTCTTTGTGTAGATCTACAGTTACTGCTATGTTAGTAATTTTTAAAAAGTCGATGTTCTCAACTGTTTTAATATTTCTGAACGATGTTTTTCCTGTTTCCCCTTTTAATTCATAGGGAACACCAGTGGGTAGATGATTTCCCTCTTCACCGCAGTGCTTGTGAAGGTGACTCTGATTTACTAAGCCACCTTCTGGATAAAAAGTTTTCTGTTAATCAGTTGGATAGTGACCACTGGGCACCAATCCATTATGCATGCTGGTGAGTCATGGATAGTTTTGCCGATCAGGTGCATCCTTGCTGTCATGATTCTTTAGTGCTGTCATTTATGTAATTTATCAGCCTCAAAAAGAAGAAATAAAAAACCTCTAGACTTTTTAATGCTTGATTCTAATATATATTAATCTGTTAACCTTCTGAAGAGAAAGTTTGCTTCAGGTTTTAAGATAATTTTAATTTGGATGGTTTTGGGGGAGACCAGTTACAGAGATGATGTCATCACTTACCTATTTCCTCTTTTATCTGTCTTGAGTATTTATTCTAATTCCTGTTGGAAGCACTGGGTCTACTTAAGCATGGTAACTTTCATGGTCTTTGCTGGCTAAAGCCTGTGAGCAGTTTTACAGCACAGCAGTAGCTGAGCTGAGCATGTTTTGGTGCTGGTCAAGCTTTGAGTGGGAAGCTGGACTAGGTGATTTACAGAGGTCAGCGTGTCTGACTAACTCTGTGATTTAATTTGTAAGTCCTTGAAAGCTTTCCTCCGTCATAAAAATGCTTTTGTTTTATCTTTATGGAAGGTAGTCTTTTGTATGTGTAGTGGTCATTATGTCTGATGATACGAATAACATGAAAATGAAACTTGGTTATAAAAAACCCCCAATCTTGGTTTTTAGTGTTTGTCAGAAGTTTGTAAATAGTTTATACATCAAGTATACAGAAGAGTCACCAGTTATAAGCATGAGAGTTAAGAATGCTCAGGATCCATCTGCATGACAATCAGAAACTGAACTCTGATTCTCACACTGATTATTTTTTTGCAGACAAAGCTGGACTCTGTTCTGCTGTGACTGAATTGCTACAACTACACAAACTTAGCTAGTTTAAAGCAAGGTTCAGTTGGTCTATTATGAATCCAATAAATGGTTGCTAGACCAAAGATTACCAAAGAAGTGTAGAATTGATATTAATTTCTACAAACTTAATTATGTTCCATTGTATCTGGTGTAATTTGAAAGCTAAAAACTCTTCAGTGTGCTAAAAACCACTTTTTCATAATTAGGGCTATCTGAAAAAAATTATTTTATATTTGCTGTGTCTGTTCTGATTTAAACCTGTCTGCAGGTATGGAAAAGTTGAAGCCACTAGAATGCTGTTGGAGAAAGGGAAATGCAATCCAAATCTTTTGAATGGCCAACTTAGCTCTCCTCTTCATTTTGCTGCTGGAGGTGGGCATGCTGAAATAGTGCAAATTCTACTAAATCATCCAGAAATTGACAGAGTAAGTTCTGTTTGTGTGTAGAAATAGCAGTTTTAGCAAAAGTTTCTAACTTTTGTAGGAGAAATATTTTGGTGTCCAGATCACAATGTATAAACACAATGATCTTGTTAAAAGATTACAAAAAAATGGTTAAATATTTTTCATTTTCTCTACTTTTCCTGTTGTATATCAATTAAATGTTTGAACTCTGGTATCAAGGATTTTAATTATCTCCAAAATGTGTAAATGTTTACCTGTCTTCAGTGAAATCAATGTAAAATCAGTGTTTCTGTTCATGTTTGTAGCACATTACTGATCAACAAGGAAGATCCCCACTGAATGTCTGTGAAGAGAACAAACAAAATGAGTGGGAAGAAGCTGCAAAGCTACTGAAGGAAGCCATAAATAAACCTGTATGACTTTATTTTCTAAATAGTTCAAAGTTTATATTTAATTTGCACTTAATCTTGTAGAAGAGCTAGGGTCACTTCTAGCTTTTACTGGAAATGTGCAACACACTGGAATTGTTGGTGTAAATATTGGCAAACTGACCTTTTGTCTCTTTAAATGTTTCTGTTCTGTTTCATGGCTCAAGAAATATACGTAAGACATGTAAACATGATGCACTAATTTATTTATAGGAGCATCACATCAGCTACTGATTTTATGTCTATTTTTGATCATACAACCATCAGATTTTTTTATGCATTGTCATCTTATATGTTGATAAACAGGAGCATTCTGCTTGCTAAATTTAGGCTTCTATGAAATAGTTTTTCATCAGTTAGTCAGTGTAGGCTTCCTTGGCAGCCAGTGAAGATTTAGACAGGATAGGAAACAAAATTTTCAATGCAGTTCCTGTTATCCTGAAGTAGCTTTAAAATTAGCCAAATTATATAAACCCACTTGTGTCTTTTCTTTGACTTCAGGTGCAACCTGTATCCCTGTAGATAGGTGGTAGTAAACCTGTCAGTTCTTCAAGATGATTTAAATTATCTTCAGTTCTCTCTGCATGAATGATCTTCCACAATAATTAAGGAAGGAACTGACCTTTATTTTTGGGATCTTATTATGCAGTAGGTTCATATGGAGATGTGTGTGTCTAATGACTTTGAAGACTAACGCACATGTGTTAAGTAGATTTCAGAGTGTAATGCATGATGTTATGTTGTCACTTACTACTTTTTAATCAATACAATAAATAACCCCCCCTATAAATTACTACAGTAGGAATCACAGTGGTTACTGCAGCAAAGGTAGACTGATGTTTTCCATTCCAACCTCATTTTCAGTCAGTTGCCATTTTCCAAGACATCAATCCTTTTTTTTCTAAAAGTTTTTAGGAACTCAGTTCTTGATGACTTAGTAGATTTGAGGAAGGGAAATAGCAAATTCCTGAAACATTTTTATTCAAGCAGCTGAAACATCTAACCTGTTACAGAAATGAAAACAAGACATTTCACTGATTTATGACCCGTGTATATATTCTTTAAGTACCTGATTTATGTTTATATATGTCTTCCAGGAGACATACTGTGGACTTACATGCAATTCAGAGAATGCTATGGGAGTTCTGAAGAGGAAAATTATTTATTAGATTTATTTAGATTATATTACAGGACCACTATAAGATTTAGTGAGATTGTATTCTTATATTGGGTTCTGAGCAAAGGGTGGTGCTTCCCTCTAAAAATAAGTCATTTTAGTATAGAGGGGGAAAATTCATAACCTGCCAGTAATAGCAAGGTGAACATTTTGGGATATGCATAGTCAGCTGAGCCCAAATCCCTCAGGGAACTTTTAAGTACCTATACTTGCCTTTGAGTTCAACAGAAGTCCTCAAAATTCCAGCAAGATCTTTCTTGGAGTTACTGTTGTAAAAAGCACAGTATAAGAACTTGCACAACACATGAAACAAGCAGTTTTGGTAAATAATAAATATGCAGCAGTTGTGCAATGTTCTTTTTCCCAACATTGTGGATGTTACTGAATTATGGTAGAATTACTTTCCTCTCTAGAAGCACCAACAGAAAGGATTTTAACAAGTTGTTTGTTTAACTTGTTTCCATTTTGATGTAGTATGAAAAGGCACGAATTTATCGTATGGATGGCTCATATCGCTCTGTCGAGCTGAAACATGGAAACAACACAACTGTCCAGCAAATAATGGAGGGCATGCGCCTGTCTCAAGAAACTCAGCAGTACTTCACTATCTGGATCTGTTCTGAGAACCTCAGTAAGTAAAAAGGACAATGGTTATACATGGGGGTTTATCACAGTTTATTTCTGCTTGCCTTTAGGAAAAAGTAATATGTCTTAGGAGAGCAGGAAACATCCTCTCTGACAGGCTTTACAGCCTGATGTCTCCAAACTGCATTCAGAGCTGTGGAGAGCTTCTCTGTTTTAGGTTTTACTTTGGGTACCGTCAGTAGGTCTGACTTTATCAGGTACCTGTAATGTATTTCATCCAGGAAGATGAGGCTGATCCAAGTTGCCTTTCTGTTACAGGGCATCTTGGCTGTCATAGGCTTTACCAGTAGCTTATCCTGGTTTTCATCTGTATTTTTATTCCCAGAATATCTGAATCTGGATGCATGTAGTTGTTTTTACCAATGTTTAGTCTTATTAAAATTACTAATTAAAGTAAGATGATTAATGTTTCTTCATTAGGTCCTTTAATCATAGGAATTTTCTTGTGTTTTGTACCAAAATAATATTTGATAAACAAGTTTTCAGATGTATTTGATGGGAAAGAATTCTGATGTAAAATATCACTATTATATTTGTGGTATTTTTGGTATTTCTGATCTAAATAAAAAGTATATTATAGTTTTTATTTAAGATATGTAGCAAAAGATAAATAGAAGCCCAAAAGAGTCAACAAGTGTTGCTGGGTTTTTTCAGATAATGTGGTCAACCCTACTGCTGCAACACGATAGCTATGGGACACATTATTGTGGTTACAAAGCTCATTTCAGGGCTGGTAGGATACTGTGTTGAGAGTGTCATTAACACAGAAGCCTTGCATTTAAAATTTTATTTACTGTTGCCAATCCTCCACTACAGTGGCATTGTTACTTTGAAAAAAAAAAGCTCTAAATATTGCAGGAAATATTTTCTTCATTCTTTAATCTTTTTGTTCCAATGTCATGCCATTTGCTTTTTTACTTTGCTGTGTGCCACGTGACTGCTGTAACCCTTAGCTAAACATAGATGTTAATGTCTGGAAGAAAAGAAGTGTTTGAGGGTTAAAGTCTTGCTGCTTTTGCCTTTTCTAAATATGTATGTCATGTTTTCGTAGAATCATTGAGGTATTACCCTTGCATTTGAGGGGAAGAGCTCACTGATACACTGTGTAAAAGCAAGTAATTCTCTAAATGTTTAGCCTAGGTTTGAAAATGAGCTCCTGATTTATGGCTTCAAGCAACTAATGGACAAGTTTCATTATAAACTATGTTGCAGTTTGTAACTGTAAGGACTGTAGGTTCCTTGCTAGTAGCACAGATGATGCTTTTCTGTGTTTGAATGTAAGATGGATTAGTTAAATGAACAGACTGTTCTCAGTGCAAGATGTTGCACTATAACATACCCATTTAAGTTTTTCATATAATGTGAAATGCCACAGTGTGAAAGCCAGAACAGTGAGGATGAAGCAGACACAGCCTCCTAGAACCTCACTCCTAGAAAAAGCCAAGTGATAATCCAAGGACAGGCAGGGTAAGTGAGTGAGCCAAAGGTCCAGACTCTAGTAGATAGTAGGACTGTAGTTGAAAGCTCTGTATTAACTTCTGAGCTTTCATATATACAGGAGAACATGAACATTGAATGACTTTAGCCTGTTAAGAATAAAGACATTTTACAGATTAAAAAGAATAATGTCTGTTCTGAAAAGTTTTTGGCTTTTATGTATACACAAAAAGGGCAAATACCTGTATAAGATAAATTATATCTGTATTTTTTCTTAGAAATAAGATTATTGGACTTTGTATTTCTGCCATAATAATAGAGACAGCAGTCTCTCATGTTTTATTATTGTCTTTTTAAGGTCGGTCTTGGTACTCTGTTAAATTTTTAAATACTGCTTCACTCCTGAGAAACTGAAAATAACAAAGTTTCAACACTATTGTGTTTAGTGAATTAATGCTAAGAGTTTTGTCAATAAATCAATATTTTCAAAACCTTTTCTATATAGCAGTTTAGAAAACATAAGGAAAATGTTTGTTAATGAGTCCTCAATTTCAGATACTCTGTGTTTGGTGCAGCATTTAATCATTTATGTGTATATGTGTGTGTATGTGCTGGGCCATTCTGTTTGTTTATTTGGAAACAAACCCTGTTATTTTTCAGGCCTCCAACTGAAGCCATATCACAAGCCTTTGCAGCATATTCGAGACTGGCCTGAAATATTCACTGAACTGACAAACTTGGATCCTCAAAGGGAAACTTCACAGCTTTTCCTGAGAAGGGATGTGAGACTTCCACTGGAAATAGAAGAAAAGGTCAGCACTTGGAAGTGAATGCATGAAATCATGGTCAGACTCAGAACACTTTGACCATCAACACTCAGTGTGTATAGTGACTGTAGTAATTTCCAAAGTTACTTAAACCTGACATTTCCTTTTCTATAATAGTCTGAGTCTTCACATTCTTCCCTACCTCTCTCTTGCCTTCCTGCCCTCTCTTTGTTCTCTCTCTCTTTCTCACCCTCCCAGTTTGGTTTATCTAACATCTCCATGGGTCAGTTTCTGTCTGTCATACAGCTAAAAACAACCTGCCTGATTTTCTTCCTTCTGCTGTTGTTTTTCATTAATTGGTTTATTTCAGTGGGATTATTCAAACGTATTATTCAAAATTAATTCACAGGGGAGAAATTCATAGATACCAGTATTTCCGTGAACTTTTTGATTGGACATGGTATGCTACTTGACTTTCATTTGTGTGTTAGATGAATAAAATGTTGAAGTAAGTCAATGAAAATATGTAATTCTTTCTATTACACCATCAAAATGTACACTTCAGTCAGGATCACACCTTTGTCTTCTGTCTCTGAATCAGTGAGAAATTGTATTTATAGTTTCTAAGCTCATTTTCCTTTTTACAAAGAAATCATATTATTTAAATATTTTTAACAGATTGAGGATCCTTTGGCTATTCTTATACTTTTTGATGAGGCCAGATACAATTTACTGAAAGGTTTTTATACATCACCTGATGCAAAGCTGATTACACTGGCAAGTCTGCTTCTACAAATAGTCTATGGAAATTATGAGAGCAAGAAACATAAACAGGGCTTTCTAAAGTAAGTATGTGTGTTTAAAACTTAAAATTATGGGTTTAGATTAAGTATTTTTAGATTGCACTTATATGGAACTCTCAAACTTTAGGTATGTTTGTTGGTTTTCTCCATCACTGAGGTGTATTTCAGAGTAATCACATAACCCTTGTAGCCTTAATTAGAAGCTGGACATAGTGTGTGAAAATGTATTAATCTGAATTATTGCAGTCTGAGACAGAGGGATGGAGGTTCTGTATTCTGTAAAATCTGACCTGAGATACAGCAATACCAAAATGAGTAACAGTATTCATTTGAAGCGTTCTGACAGGACTGAGGCTTTGAACAATGCTGAAGAAACTTGCTATGGCAGTTAGACCTATGTCTGGGATTGACTTTCCCTCTTTGGACAGACCATGTAGAGATACAGTTTCTCTTCTGTCATTTGTAGGAGAAATGCTGTACTAAATTGGTCAAAACTATAGCACCAGTAGGGCTCAGCCAGATGGTATTTTTCTCTCCCCTTCCCTCTGCATGCCAGCACAACAGTAGCTGATCTATTTTGGGATATGGCTTCTTCTTCCCACATACATTTCTACAGCAGTATCTGAGCCCATCAAGATTCCAGTCTCTATTGTGTGTACCTTCACCCTCTGCCATCTCCACTGCACTTCATTCATGGAACAGCAGTTGTGCTGTTCTGGAATACTGCTATGCTTCTCATCTTCTCTTATTCATAGCATCAACTGAGGCTGTCTTTGCTTGGTGGGTTTTTGCATGTATTGTCCTGCAGTTACACAGTTGTAAGGAGAAGGGGGTTTAAATTGGACTGCCCACCTGCATAAGAGTGCAGTTCAGTGCAGATGAGTTTTCTGTGAAACTGCCCCTTGCTGACTCCCAGCAGCTGCAGGGCGGGGTTCCTCTCCATACTGAGGCATATCCGTACTGTGGGTCCAAGCAGATCCTGCTCAATGGAAGTGTTCGTCTCTACAGACAGGACTACCTGTAAAGATAGTTTGGGTTAGATAAAAAGCCATTTTTGCATGCTTTCAATCCATATTCATATAGAGTTCTTCTTCATATAGATGAAGAGATTTATGTTCTGATTTTTTTTTTTTTGCTAGTTGACATAAACGTTTATTCAAAGACTGGTAGTTTCAAAATATATCCAGGCTGTTGTTTGTACAAGAGTATCATTGAACTTAAAAGATCTGATGCATTGTCCTGTGCAGAGTTTTTGCTTGGTAGATCATATATGCAGTTTCTGGCAAATACAGTTTAAAAATTAGTAAATAGGTTAAATCACTAGGTCTTGAGACTGGCTTAATTGTACATAAAAGCAAACTAGTAAAGGCTTGCATTGTTTGTTTTAGTGTTTTCTATTTCCTGCATTTTGGGTTTTTTAAAAAAGACACTTTATGCAATATATAACATGTAATATATAACTTTAATGTGGAAATTAATTGGTCTGAGTCCTTGGTGGTACTGACTACAGGAGTGGAGGAAAGAGTATATACAATCTGTCATGGTTTCTTGAGTGTGTGATATACTGATGTAAATGGCATTTTGTGTATAATTTTGGCTTCCGAACGAATTCACCAAACTGCTCTCTAACCAAGTACGAGTCACATGTTCTGCTGGCGTTTCCTCTCCACGCCATGTCCGTGATGTGTGACACAGAGTGTATAATGTAAAGATGAATCTTCATTAACTGAGAATTGCACAGTATCTTAGGAAACCATCTCATCTGATGAGGCAAGATAGAGTTAAGAGCTGACTGTCTTGCTCAATACGTGACTTGAAGGTACACCGAGGCAGATACTGTTCTTTTTTCTTACTTTGTTTAGTGAATAAAAACTTTTCCTCCTCTTTGTTTTTCTCTTAGTGAAGAAAATCTGAAATCTATCGTACCAATAACCAAACTAAAAAGTAAAGCTCCTCATTGGACAAACAGGATACTTCATGAATACAAGGTGAGATAAATAAGCAAGTAGTAGAAAATCCTGTTCTTAAACATTTTTGACTGTTTGGCTGTCAATTAATGAACAGAAATACTGGACTAAAGCTAAAGATGTGTATATTCTGAATTTTTGGGATGGCTTGCTGGAATATATATCTTGTACTGTTACAGATGATCTCTTTGTTAGAAGTAAATATATTTGTTTTCTGTTCAT
The DNA here is from genome assembly GCA_013397895.1 of Origma solitaria. Lineage (NCBI taxonomy): Eukaryota > Metazoa > Chordata > Aves > Passeriformes > Acanthizidae > Origma > Origma solitaria. Next base: position 196,083 of record VZRL01000471.1, on the reverse strand, counting down.
TTACCTCAAGTGTTAGCTGTGTATTGGGCACACTTCCAATTCAGGCACAGATAAGAAAAAATCTACTCTGACTTACATTTTCGTGTCTGCTTGTAGCAGTAGATCCCCAAAGCCCTTTTTGTCAGTGTAACTTGTATGTTAGGGATCTGGTAGTGCTGCTGATGTGCACATGTGCACAAACACACAAACTCCTTTGATTAGAGCAGTTAATTGAGCCAAATTTTTAAATGTGCACTTGTGCTGCTTGTGTAAAATGCACCTAACTGAGGGCTGCAGATCCCAAGTGAGGTCAGATTAAATTTGTGATCTTCATAAGTAATTGTGGAAAAAGTGAGGTGTGTCAGAAAGAGAACTGTACCAGCTGATGTGCATCACTAAGGGTAACTGCCAGGAAATGCTGCAGAGGCACCCAGGGCATGTTTTCAAATCTTGCCCCTCTTTTTGAGATGAGATTAATCTATCATAAACTTTCTTTTGGTACCCACATCTTTTTTGTCAGAAACCAGATCATTCCTGTTCTTTCTAATTGAGAAGAAGGTGGGGTAATGGTGGGCGAAGACTAGTGTAGCAAAGTTGTCTATACTGTCATCAAATTAAATGTAAGGATGAGCATAGCTTTCTTGACTTCTGCTTTTAGGCCATTATTCTGAGGTTTGTGGTGTGGGGGAAGGGGAAAGCAGTTGCAATTTTTGTCCCAAAGATTTACATGTTAGAAATGGCTATATAGAGTTCAGGAAGGTGCAATGCAGGGTGTGGATCCAGAGAGGCTGATCCCCTCTATCACACCCACAGTCATGGCCCCTTAACTGTTGAAGACTTGTGTTCTCCCTCGTGTCTGTGCCTTCCCATCTCGTGCACAGCCCAACCAATTTTTTATTTGTTAGAGTGGTTGGTATCAGTCTGGTTTGAGGACCACTCCAGCAATAGTTTGTTCTGACTGCTGCATTCTACAGAAGAGGAAGGAACAGAAGCCTGTCTCATTCTGAATGAAGGTTCCACTATTGAAAAGAGATCTGCACCTCTCTTTTGCTTAGAAAGGAAAAACAGTCCATGTTTTTGGAAGGAGGTACTTGCTCATCTTACATGTTTCAGGGGATTGGACCCCTTAAAAGAGGAAGAATGCATAGTTTTAAGGATTGTGATACATTTAGTGTCAGATAGGTGCATAGCTGCTGATCTGAAGTCTGAATTACTTCTGAGAGAGGCAAAGCTGTGGGGCCCTTCAGAAGTTATGTGGCTGTGCTCAGATTTCTGAGGCTCATACAGGTATCTGGGTTTTGCCTCAGTATCTTCTAGCATTTGAGCCATTCCATGACCCTGAGGTTTAATTTAGCTGTAGGAAGATGGTTGATGGGAAAGCACTTTGGAAATACATATTTAGTAGGGATTGCACTAAACAGCATATTTTCCTCAATTAATCACAACTGTTTGGAAAGACTTGTTGATTGCCATTGTTCCTTTATTTATAGAATCTCAGCACCAGTGAAGGTGTCAGTAAGGAGATGCATCACCTTCAGCGCATGTTCTTGCAGAATTGCTGGGAAATTCCTACTTATGGAGCAGCTTTTTTCACAGGACAGATATTCACCAAAGCAAGCTCAAGTAGCCATAAAGTCATCAAAGTGTACGTAGGAGTAAATGTAAAAGGGCTGCACCTCCTCAACATGGAAACAAAGGTCAGCTTAAGTGAACTGACAGTGACAACTATAAAACTTAATTCTCTTCTCTTAAAATCTTTGTACTAGAAGTAATTTCACATCCAACTGTTTAGTTAAACTTGACTGAAAATTTCTAAGATTTTAAGATCTTTATAATTCACTAACAAAGTCTTGTATTTTTTCACTTTACTACTTTATGAACTACAACTGCGTTGTGGAGCATAGTGGTTTAAGTCTGAATCCTGTCTTTGTGAATGAAGGGAAGTTCAGTTTGCAAGTATGGAGAATATTTTCTGAGTGACAGTTTCCTACATTTGATTGTAGGCTTTACTTCTCAGCCTAAAGTATGGTTGCTTTATGTGGCAGTTGGGAGATGGAGATACATGTTTTCAAATCCACAGTCTGGAAAACAAAATGAGCTTTATTGTGCATACCAAACAGGTAAGCGCTATAATTTTTCATCCTTTATATTCAATTATGTTTTTCCTAAATTAGATACACAAACCTCTTTTCTCTTGAGATTGACCACCCTTGCACAGTATAAAAGAAGCCTAAGGCAAGCCCCCCCAAAATATTTTAAAACTTTCTAATTAATATTCCAGAATGCTTGCTCATTTTCTTAGCATGTGAAGCCTTCAGAATTCAAAACACATAAAATGCATCTATAATCATTAGGATAAACCTTTTTTTTATCAAAACTGTTTGTTGCATATATCCGAATCCCTCATTCTCTAAGATTAATTCCAAATATAATGGGAATCACAGAGTTGGAGCCAGTAACTTTGTGATCGAAATTAGCGGAGTCTGAGACTGGATAAAGCTGAGAACTGCTTTTGTCATGTACTTGATTGTCATAGTTTTGAAATGCTGATAGAATTTCATTGCATTTGTTTACATAGGCAGGACTCGTCGTGAAACTCCTGATGAAATTAAATAGCCAGTTAATGCCAGCTGAAAGAAACGAGTGATTGAAATGAACAGTAGTTATGAGATGGCGTCTGATGGCTGAGCAAAAAACAACTTGTTCCTCCTCGTAACATAACTTCCATGTACATGAATTTTACACAATAGAAAAGTCAATTTGTACAGTTTTTTAACTTTGTACAGAAGCTGCATGGTTTATTTTTTTAAAAAATCTATACAGCATATCTTATTATTTTTATAAATATTTTTGTGTTTCAAATATTAACTATTGTAGGGCTTGAGCTTAACCAATAAAGCTAATGAAATGTAAATGGTTTACCAAGTTTGACGAGCATGAATCCAGTAAAGCTTTTGTTCCCAGAGAAATATGGGACTACCAGTGCCATTAAGCAAGTCTCAGTTAACCTATTTACCTTTCATTTCATTGTATGGAACATCAAGAAGGTGGTATATGTTGCAGTATTTTGTAGACACTCTGTATTTTTAAGATACTATTGATAAATATGCTTAAAAGACCAGTTAGACCTTTGAGCAACTACTTTTGATAAACTCTTGTTTTTTATTTGGTTTCTGACAAACATTTTAGCTCGCTTTATTTTTACTTGTAACTTTCTCATACTTTGTATTCATATTTATTCTAAAATATTGCATGAGGATGCCAAAAGGGAAATACTTTAAACCATTCAGAAGCCATATTGAATGTTTAGCATGCTTGTTTTTTAAAATGGATTTTTACTTTTGCTGTGCAATATAAAATGTGTGTATGGAGGAGAGGGAGATATGGATTTACAGATGAACCTTACTCAGAGGACTTCAGAAAGTTTAATAAATCCTACCCTGGATTGCAACATATATGCAGTAACAAAAACTGATACAGGAAGTACTAAGTTGTTTCTCTTAAATTGATTTTCCTACTGATTACTGCCTTCAGTTTCTTCAGGCCAAAAGCAGTGCAGGATGCAGGAATGAAGATGGCAAGGAGGTCAGATACAATTTGAAAGTATTCCTCCTGGTCTTTGTAGAGTCAGGATTGGGGCTCAACAAGCTGAGTCCCAAGAGTAAGGTGGGATCCTATGCAGTCTGAAACATATCCTTGTACATTAAAATAGTAAATGTAACACAAATCTTCGAAGTTTCTTGTTGTATTTCAGGGTTTTAAGTGCACTTGACTATTTCTTCCGTGTAAACTGCATGCTAAAACAGTGTGCAATATTTTGTAAGAAAAAGCTTTTCTAAAAAATAAAAATTAGCACTTGCCTCTAAGTTTTCAAATAAAAGGTAAAATGAATGTGAAGAACTGTGCTGTTGTATAGTAACTTTACTCATACCTTACTAGTAAGTGCAGTTTAAGAAATTAAAGTATTAAACCATTAAAAACATGAACAGGAGACTTGTATTTTTTATTCTTCTTAGTAAGCCGTACTTTTCTACTTAAACTTCACAGGCCTAAAGAACAGTAAATCTTCATTGACTGTTATACTTTATTTAAGGTAAATAATGCAACAGTGAGGTCCTTCATTGTGCATCCCTGCTATCACTTGGCACTGGTATCAGAAATACATTTCTCTACATAGCACTTTCTTAGAAAACTAGAGGAAAATGTTAAGAAGGTGTGTCAGTTGCCTATTTAAGTATACTATCAATATGCCTTATTGCTGTATAGTCCTTTCTGCTAAATTCTTATTTATTACTACCTAATAAATTGTTTGCAACAAGTCACATTTGGTGTTTCTATTTTTGTAGCCAGTATGAAAGTGCCATCAGATGTTACACCAAGCAGGCGTTATTGCCAAAGAGCAGTAGTTTGTAACAGGCTCATCTTTGTAAGGTATGTAGGAAGAGCATCAGAGAGGACCAGAGGCAGAGTCCCATGGTGATTCTAAATTAAAGTAGTGCACCTTGGAAACTGCTCAAGAATTCACCAGGTAAACTGGAAACTGCATCATGGCAAAGCAAAGGTTTGCAGATGTTGCATGTCAGTGGAGCCACTGAGTAGCAAGAGGCCAACACTGCAGTCCCAGAGGCTTCTGGCACAGGGTATGTGGGAGCTTCCACTGCCCTGCTGTGACAAGGCAGGTGTAGGCACTCCTTTCATCTGGAAGTGGGGAAATGAAAAATGGGAACACAGAGAAATCCAACACTGCTGAGACAGACCATTAGTAACAACCCTTGTATCACTACTAAACAAAAATGATCTGCAAGGTGGGCAAAGCTGATACTTGTGCCTTTGTAAGCATGACATGCCCAGCTCAACATGTAGTCCATCCAAAAAGTGCTTTCTTAAAAAGCAAGAACCTGTACAACTGACAAAAGCAAAGATTTGAGAGTAGAACTCTCAGCCAGGCCCTGTAAGGCAAAAGAGTAACCAAGAACTTTAAACTGTGCATGATTTTACCAAGTGGAATAACTGTCCTCCTCTTGCCCCAGAGGGGGCTTGTCCAAGAGGGAAGCCTTGGTCTTGCTGCTGCTGCCGCTTGGTGACAGGGAACAATTGCTCCAGGGAGGTGAGGGTTTCCTGACCATCGTTAGCTTACAGCTGGATGCAGTTTAAAGGCAAGTTGTAACTGAAAAAAGAGATACAGGTTCAGCAGAAAAAAACATACATGGTTTGCAAAAGCTCTGCTTTACCTTAAAGAATTGTTATTAATATGGGGCAAAGATACAAGAATAATGTATAAAACTGTTACTATTCTGTATAAATTTAAATATAATTAATGCAATAATTACATAAAAATGAAATAAAATCAATTATATATGGGTAATTAATCTGGAAATCCTGTCCCGTGGAAGAAATAGACTGACATTATTGCCATCAAAAATGTCCTTTCTTCATAAATTGATCATATAGAATGTCGGTAACAACCAGTGTCATGTCATGACTCCCAAAAGAATTGTCAAAGCAACCAAAACAAACTCTCTCAATCACTACAGCACTGATGAATTTCCTTTGGCATTGGAAAGAGTTGAAACTTCGGAGCTTGTAGGCAGCAAATTGAAAACTTTACAGGATCCCACTGCTGACATGAGGAGTTTGATGATACTCAACATCGATACAGGGTTTACCAGAGGATATTTCACATTTTAAGAAACTATTAAGAATGTCAATCACTAACGATAAGCTTATGTTTATGCCTGTGCACCTTTTCCAGTCAACAAAACTAAAAGTACTCAGAGCTGATGACAACAGTTTATTTCAGAAAAAGTTGAGAATTTATGAGAATTTATGTTTCTGAACTTTGCAAAAAAAATATTTAAAAGCGTTACAGATAATCTTTGCAACTGTAGCCTGTAGAAACATCTCATTGTATATAACAATCAACTGAGCTTCCTACTAGTATTAACAGACTTAGACATTTAAACCTTTAAATAGAAGCTGACTGGACTCACCCTGTGAACAAGTACTGCCTTTAAAAGATGTATCCAAAATAGAATTTTCTGAAAATGCATTAAGATACATTCCCGTTGAATTAAAAAATTGTATATGGACAACCAAAGCCGGCCTCGGCTCTGATGAGCTCTCAGTTTCCAGGCGCAGCTGTGGGCACTATTTGATCTTAAACCTTTAGATCTTAGTGGAAACTCATTTCAGAAGCAATACCCGGATTTTCTGACATTAAACATCTGGAGCACCTGGAATTAAGCACCAATAAACTGTCCTCGCTCTCCCCCTGCCGTGCAGCCGTACAAACCAGCGCTCTGGGCTGTCAGCGGTGGCGCCGGCAGCGCTGCCCGGCAGACGGCTCACCGTCACAAGCCTCGTTTCGCGAAGAACCGTGTTCTCCAGGTGTTGGACGGCAGCCAGTGCCTCAAACTCGCAGTCCCGAGCGCCGCCGGCGCCGGGCCGAGCCCTGAGGGGGCCGAGCCCTCAGGCGGCCGGGCCCGCCCCCGCGCGCAGCCC
>VZRL01000471.1:69920-189035 GCA_013397895.1 Origma solitaria | reverse complement strand
CTCGCGTATGTATGAAACCTATTGCTACCTGACGTTGCTTTTGGGGGGCTGTTTAGCAAATCGACCAGCACTGTTTCGTTTCTGACTGCCTTCTTTTCAGCTGCAGTATCTTTGTGTCTTACGTTCAGAGGCAGCATATGAAGAATCTTAATAATATTCACTTTATTTTAACCTTTGCTGCTCTTAAATGTAGTTTTATCTGAACAACTGAGTATTTTTTTTAAGTTGGCCTTTTCACAAAAGAGTTTAAACAAACATGTATAAAACTTGCTATGTGGTTATTTTTTATGTAAATGGCCATGATTTTATTACTTTTGGGCACTGGGATATGCCAGGGAAGTGGTCAGAGCACCAAACCTGGCAGAGTTCAAGAAGCATTTGGACAACTCTCTCAGACACATGCTGTGACCCTTGGGGATGGCCCTGTGCACGGCCAGGAGTTGGACTTCAGTCCTTGTGGGTCCCTTCCAGCTCAGGGTATTCTATTAGTCCCTGATTCTGTGATAATCTCTAAAGAAAATTCAGTAATTATTTTTCTCTTTCTTCTGCAGAACTATCCACCTTTTATTTCATCAGGCATCCCTTTCCTTGGTCATGCAATCGCATTTGGAAAAAGTCCCATTGAATTTTTGGAAAATGCTTATGACAAGGTATGTTTTCCCACATGACTGGCTGAGCATATGCTAAAATATTTTTGTGTATCTAATAAGTTCTCTGTCTGGGGCCTGTTTAAAACCAGTTCATTCTCATTTACCACCTCAAATGTGGAATGGAGTGTGCACAGTAGGCTCTGTGATCTTCAGATCTCTTCATGTAGCAGTAGTGTTTTCTGAGCTCTCTTGCGATTCACATGTCAGAAATATGCTTGTGCATTTGGGTAATATTCGTAGATGAATGACAAGTTAATTAAAAAGCCATTTTCATTACATTATTTCTTCCTGTAACTGGTAACTTTTAATCACATTCTTTATAATCTGTGACCAGGCTGGAACGTAGCTGACCACCTCTGTAGGCAACTTGATGAATTTTAAGGCCTCTCTGATGTTAAAAGAGCTGGTGTATAAAACCTCAGTAGTTTTTATACTGTAACAGCCCAGAAGAAATTAATTATATCAGTAGAGTCTTAATTCAAATTAAATGAGATTTATCATGCTGTTTGATACTGTCTAAAACGATTTAGAGTTAAAGCTTAAATCTTAGCTTGGTTAGCTTAGAGAAAGCCGAGTCTGGTGCATGAAGATCTGCTGGAGATGACTTTTAAACTTCAGAATCTTATTTGCCCCTAATTACCTATGCATAACTCCAAATCCAGAATTTTTTGAGACAGTGTTTGTAGATTACTGGAGTCAATATGTGCTGCAATCTCTCTGCTAGGTTTTTTTTTGTGTGATTGATCTTTTATTTATGTTTTCTAAAAAAATGGTTTTAAAATGTGCACATTCACATATGTTCATTATAACATTAGATATCAGTAGTAAGTATATTGAGAACATAATTTAAATCTGGTTTAAAATATTTTTATCTTTATTCAAATCTCTGGATACTTCTTAGGAAAAAAAGTAATTTATGAAAGACTGTACATAGAAATAGGGATTTAATGATCTGTGTTCTTATTTGAAATAAATTGGTTTTTTTAATTCTCTCTTTTAGTATGGACCTGTGTTCAGTTTCACTATGGTGGGCAAGACATTCACATACTTACTGGGTAGTGATGCTGCTGCTCTACTCTTCAACAGTAAAAATGAAGATTTGAATGCAGAGGATGTGTACTCTCGGTTAACTACACCAGTTTTTGGCAGAGGAGTTGCCTATGACGTCCCTAATGCGGTTTGTATTTTAAATATCGGATGAGTAGAAAAGCAGTGCAGTTTGAATGCTGAGTGGGCAGCCCTGAGCCCTTGCCTCTGTGTGATGGGGTTGTGTTTGTACCACAACTGTGGCATATTGCAGTATGTAAATAGTCTGATCTGGATAGCCAAGACTGAGCATGTTCAGGTTGCTTTCTTTATCACTTGGCCATTTGTCATTCTGGATGTTATCTGTTGTTCTTGAAACCATCTAACCTCCTCACAGAGGAAAAACTAGTGAGTCACCTTTTCCTTCCCTTGCAGTGTGCTGCTGACTGCAGCTCACTTTTCCCTTCCAAGCAACTTTAGGTCTTTCTTCTGAGAGAGCCCCAAGAGCGATAACTTTCCGTTTACGCCATGCCAAATCTAGACATAGGAGTAATAATTTAACAGTTCGCAACATAAGGTTTGTCTTGCTCAGACAGAAACCATTCTGTATATGTCTGCATGGGAGCACAGGGGCTGTGTCATGAGGCGTTGCATCCAAGCTAAGCATTGGTTGCTTTCTTGTTTGTGAGCGTGGTCTGTCACATCAGACTCTCAAACTGCAGAAGCCAACTTTTCTGTGGCCACACTTGCTCCCCTGGCACTCTGTGTTCAGAGCATGTTGTATGGCAGAGTAATTGGGTGGAAGAAACAGGACTGTGATATACTTTATTTTTGGATTTTCAGTTTTGGTCTCATTTTGTTTGTATAAATGCCAGTCATTTGACTTGTTCCTGTGACCATGAATTAAATTCTTTTCCTCCTTCGCATGCCTCTTTGTTCATCCCTGTCTACATGCTGTGATTGTTGCCCTGTTAATCATAAGCCTTAGGGACGGTAATCACTATTCTCTCTGCCTCCACGCTGGCATTTTGCCATGATCCACAGAGTATGCATGTTGTTCTTACCCCATTCTGTTGGAAATCTCATGGACAGCTAACTATCTACAACTCGCTACTTTCTAAATAGGTAAAGGAGAACTTGGTTGTCTCCTGCTTTGTCAGGAAGTACTAAATCATGGATAGGCAGTTGGGGGGAGGAGTGGTTGGGTGGGTTGTAGGTTCTTTTCCCCTCGATGGATTTGGATTTTCCTCTTGATCATCCTCTCATCCCTGCGAGAATGAAACCAGGATGGCAGCCTGGATAACAAGTAGGAGATAATTTCTTGTGTCCTAGGATATCTCTTCTATAAGTGAGGCCATTCTAACAGACCTGTTTCTACCAGTTTGGATAGTCGGAGGTCTTCTTTAAAAAGTCAGGAATGGAGTTGTGAATCACTTCTGCAGCTGCTGGAGTGTGCATGATTCTCTGCAACACATCTTTCCTGTTCTTCTGTGGTATAATCTAGTTTCAGAAAAGTGTCTGTGAATTGCAGACTGCTAAGTTGGCTAGATTTTCACTGTGTTGTGCTTGTTCTGTGGATTTGGACTGTCATGAGATGCTGCTTGAAACTTAAAGGTCATGGTTTGTCCTTAATTCTGTGAAGGTTGGCCAGCTTGTTACAGCTGCTTCAACTTCTGCTTTCATGCTTTTCAGTTTGTGGATGGATTTGAATGTCTGTCTTCATGCAAGAGCTAGTTCTTTGATGGGATCTAATCTTATCCATCAGGAGTTTTACAGAACTTCCTGTAAGCTCCTTGGAAATGGGCATTTCTTACAACTATGCACTTCAGGCATATGGGGATGATTAAGGCCTACCTCACTGGCCTACCATATACAGCTTTTTTTTTTCTTTTTTCTGAAATGAGGTCTTTATCTAGAGTTACCCTAGGTTTTCTTTTTCCTTAGAACATGCTTGAGTTCTGCTTTAGTCAAGAGATGAATCTGTTCATATTATTCAGTAAGCCTTGGGTGTCTGTGGATGTGTCTACTTAAGTCATACCTTTGATACCAGAATGACTTATTTCTTTTCTCTGCAGATTCAGGTTCCTCAGAAAATTGCCTTTTTCCCACAAAAATTACTCTTTTTCCACAGTGAGGAGATGCAGGGAGCTTGCTACTGACATTTAAATTGTCTCTGACACTGATTATCTCTGGTTTCCCTCTATGAAGCTAGAGAGGTAGCACAGCCAGTTTGGCCAGAATGCATTCTGCTGGAGGTGAGCTGGTTGTTTTGCATAGTGTCACCACCACTATTTCATTTCAGACATCTAATGGGAAGGCATTTAGAGAGCCATGGAAAATTTCTTTGGCATGCCACAATTGATGGGTCATCCTGAAGTTTCTTTTGAGATTCTCTTCTCTCTGCTTAAGCTGCTAAGTATCTCTTGATTCTGACTGTGCCTTTTAGAATCACCACTCTTTAAAATGACAAAATTGCTGATTTACCAGTGATTCTGGTAATTGTTTGCTAATATCCATAGTCAGTATTTATCAACTCATATTCACTCTCTGTGTCCTCCTCCCAAGCCTCTTGCAGATAGTTTTTTGTTGAGAGGAGCTGCAGTGGCAGAGGATGTGTTGACTCCTGTGTGCCATTCCTGTCTCCATGAAGCTGGAGACTGGCTAGCATATTGTAAGGGAAAATGTGCTTGTCTCTTTGCTCTGTGGCATGTGTACCCTCTGACAGACAGCTGTGGTCCCCACTGCATTCTCAAAACAGAAGCTTCTACGATGTAGCCTTTCTTTTGAGGCAAGAGTTTTTGGTGTGTTACTTATGGTACAGTGCAGAGCTATAGGACAGATGCCTCATTCATACTTTGGGCTTAAAAATCAAATTAATAATTTTCTGAGTCGATGTCCTGTCAATTCATGGAATGGTTCTCATCTCATGAAGGGCTTTTCACCCGTAGGTTTGTAGCTATGAATCTGTACAGGGAAAAAGAGGAAGAGGTGAGAAGGGTGTGACACTCACTATTTTCTTAGGAAGCAGTTTTCCTCTTGTTTCTGTTGTCTGACTTCCCAGGCAGTGAGATCAGAGGGCTCTGTAAAAGAAAGGATCACCTCTAGCCCAGGGGTCCTTCTGCCTGAGAGAACACAGGAGAGGCAGAGAAAGTGAGGAGGCTGCATTAACAGGGAACAGAGGCTGAATCCAGACTTTACAAAGACAGGTTTGGTTATGTTTATGATTATATATCTAAAGGTCATCCCATAGTTCAATTTTGAATGCATCTTGTATCTTTACGGATAAAGCTTAATGAAGATACTAAAATAATTTTTTTGTTTGGTATTCCAAAAGAGGGAACTGCAGCTCCTTTGAGCTATTATTTTACTGTTTTGTGAACTATTGCTTGAAAGACAAAGAAGGTGAAAAACTGATGTTACCCATTGCTTAAAATTGAGTATCTGCTGTACCCTGCAGTCCTAATCATAATCTCTATTTACTTCTGGATGTTCTTATAGTACAAATGCTAATAAGTTCTAATTACATTAATATAATGATCCTTGTAGTGATTGCTTTTTCTATCTTGATTCTTTTAGATATTTTTGGAACAGAAGAAGATGCTCAAAACTGGGCTAAACATTGCCCAGTTTAGACAGCATGTATCTGTGATTGAAGAAGAAACAAAGGAATATTTCAAAGCATGGGGAGAGAGTGGAGAGAAAAGTAAGCAAGATCAGAATAATTCTTCCTCCAATTTTCTGGGAAGTACTTAAGGCCAATGCAATATATTTTTATAAATTATGTACTGCAATATTAAAGAAATTAAAAATTACATAGGTAAAAGTGTACTGAACATCAGAAGAAAGAAAATACAGGTTTTTTTAAAATCAAAATTAAGGCTATTAGAGAATAAAGCTACTCAGAAAATCACTGACAGGAGTAAAGGACTATCTTAGTTTTGCTTTCTTAGACAGCTCATAGTGCACCTGTTGTGCTCATTTTGGATGGTACCTATCAGCTCAGTATAACCACTGCCCAGACCCTGGGAAAAGCTGCTGCTCTGACTCCCCAGAGAGCCTGTGCTGGTGTTAGCTCTGGGAGTTTCTACAGTGAAAAACTGCATCTTTGAAGCTGATATAGTTAGGTTAGTGGCCTAAGTGAAATTGTTATTTTCCTCCATTCCCAACTTGCCTGTCATTGTTGCAAGCTCTCAGTTGTGTAACAGTGTCAAATATTATTTAAACATACATGTTTATATTTAAATGCATAAAATTTATATAATGCATATCATATTTTAATATATTAAATTATTTTGACTCTATATTATTTATAGTTAATAATGTGGTAATATATATAGATATTTAAGTGTCTAAATACTATTATATAAAAATATTTCAGTGAGCAATGGATTTGGATTTCAGGGTTAAATCTTTCTATGACTTCACTTATATTTATTAAGGGTTGAGCTTGTGAAGCATGGCTTGCTTTGGAAGAATTACCAACTCCGCTAGAAAAACTTCTAGAAAGAAATACCTTAGAAAAAAGGTGTTGAAATCAGCGATCTAATAAAAAAGTTGTTTGAAGAGACATCTGATAAGACATAGAAATTTTTAATTGGATGTTTTATTCTCCTAGTGAAACAATCCAAAGCTCTATTTTAAATTATTAATCTGTGTCCAGTTACCTATTTTTTACTTACACAAAATAAAAATGATAACCTGTAAAATGTAACATCTCACCTCAGAAGTGCCTTCAGCAATGTTTTTCAAATCTTTCCTCAGACCTGTTTGAAGCCCTTTCAGAACTTATCATTTTGACAGCAAGTCATTGCTTACATGGCAAAGAAATCAGAGGCCTGCTGAACGAGAAGGTGGCTCAGCTGTATGCCGATCTGGATGGGGGTTTCACTCACGCTGCCTGGCTTCTGCCAGGCTGGCTGCCTCTGCCCAGCTTCAGGTACCAGGAATAACAGAGGAAGCAACTTAAGCATTTTACTTAAACATCATTGTTGTTTGGATCATCCCCCATCCCCACTGTTTCTTGTTTGGAAGCTATTCTAGACATCCCAATAAATCCTTGTAAACATTTTGTGTTACATTGTTATGAAGTTGCTAATGGAAGTGTTTTGAATCACAGGCGTCGAGATCGAGCACACAGAGAAATTAAGAATATTTTCTACAAGGTTATCCAGAAACGTCGAAAGTCTGAGGAAAAGGAGGATGACATGCTCCAAACTCTACTTGATGCTTCATACAAGTAAGGCAAGGGTTTGAAGACTTGTTTGAAGATTTACTTTAGCTTTGAGCTCTTTAGTTAAAACTATCTACCAAAACGCAAGAAATACTTTCTCATGTTCAGAATTGGTTTTGTTACATGCAGTGTGTACTCTTAAAAACCGGTTTAAAATCTCACTGGTCAATGATTATTCAGATTTCTGAGATTTTCATCAGTGGTCATGAGGTGGCTGAGGTTGCTTGCTTTTTCTTTGCTGGCTGTTGGGAAATTATTTTCTTTAAGGTTCCTAAAGAGTCTCTCTCCCTCTGTTCTCCCTTCTCCCTACCCTTAGATCTTTTGCCTCTCCATTTAGGGTAGGCAATGAAAGAGTAGAAGGAGTACATTAGAAGAAATTGTAAATGCTACTGTATAATAGCAGTGTTAAATAATGAAACATGACCAAATGAAGCTCTAACTCTGCTCCCCTGGACGCAGGGACGGCCGCGCACTGACGGATGATGAAATTGCGGGAATGCTGATTGGGCTGCTGCTGGCAGGGCAGCACACATCCTCCACCACCAGCGCCTGGCTCGGCTTCTTCATCGCCAGAGACAAATCCATACAGGAACAGTGCTATGCAGAACAGAAAGCAGTGTGTGGGGATGACTTGCCACCCTTAACTTACGACCAGGTTTGTATGTTGCTTAGTCCTGATGGGTATTTTTATACTTTTAGATGCTTATTTAAAAAAAAAATTAGAAGATCATCAAATATAAATGTGATAACTGTTTGTCAGTGTCTCTTCTCTTCCTGTCCAAGTAAATTTTCAGCTTGATGCTGGTTTTTTTTAAACCAGTGTTCATTAGGGAAATGGCAGTTCCTATGTCTATGTAATAAATGATAATTCTGTAAAAGAGGAAGATCCTCACTGAGGAAAGCAATGCAGCGTGACCTTTTTCTTTAATTAGGCAACAGAAAATACTCATGAGACAGATCACTAAGACACTAGTTGTATTCGATTGCACTGGCCAGTGATTTTTTCCTTCTTAATTGAATCAAAAGGAAAAAAAAAAATCAGTGTAGCTAATAAAGTACACATGAATATGAGCTGCTTACTCTTTTTTTAAAATTTGTTTTTAAACGGTGTAAAACAGCATTTTGTTCGTGTTGAATAAACCTGGCTGTATTTTGATATATAATCTTCTCCCTATTTTCAGCTCAAGGATCTTAGTTTGCTGGATCGCTGTCTAAAAGAAACTTTAAGGCTTAGACCACCTATAATGACCATGATGAGAATGGCCAGAACTCCCCAGGTGAGGATACTTTTTGGAGCTAATTTCACTGCAGCAGCACAGGCCAGGTCAGAGGTGTCCTGGCTGGCAGATGGAAACACAAGTGAGCAGTGTTTTCTGGCAGGGAGGAAAGCTGATGGCAGTCTGGGGTTCTGTCAGTGATAGTGTAGCCAGTTCTGTGAGGAAAGCAATAAATACATTGAACTTGGTATTTGTTACCTTCATCTGGAATTGTGTCCAGTTTTGGGCCTCTCCAGCCCCCAACAAGCAAGATACTGGTGAAGTGAAACAAGCAGAGGGCCACCAGGATGGGAGGGGGCTGCAGCACTTGTGGTGAGAGGCTGTGGAAACAGAGGTTGTTCTGCTTGGAGAAGAGCAGGCTTTGGGACCTGGGAACAGCCTTATGCAGTTTCCTTCAGCAAAACGGACCCTTTCTTGTAGCTACCAGTCTTATTTGAGCTTAGTTTGGTGCCACTATTAATAGTTTTTTTGTTTGCCAGGTATTTTTAATTGCTGTCATGGAAAAATTTGGCACTTAATACAAGCTAGGTAAATCTGAAAGAAAACTTGCTGTTTGTACAAATAAGGTACCACGTCAAAAAATTAAAATACTTTTTTAAAACTATGTTCCTTCAATGACAATGGCTTTCAATAAATTTGAAATCTATTCATTTTAAAAAAAAACCTCTCCTTCTGTAGAATTGCCAGCCTTATTAAGCAGCTGGAAGGTTTCTGCAACTACTTGAGCACTATGTCCTGTACAAGTAAGAGAGAAAGTGTTAGGCTGCATTGATTTTAAACTCACTTGGCCAAAATGTCTTGAAATTTAAGCCTCATGATGTAACACTTCAGGTAACACTTTAAAAAGAAAAATGAAGACATTTTGTGATGTGTGGGTCTTGTCTCTTCTCTTGTAGACTGTTGCTGGATACAATATTCCCCCTGGCCATCAAGTGTGTGTATCTCCCACTGTTAACCACAGACTCAGAGACTCCTGGAATGATGCTCTAGACTTCA
This sequence comes from Origma solitaria, assembly GCA_013397895.1. NCBI lineage: Eukaryota > Metazoa > Chordata > Aves > Passeriformes > Acanthizidae > Origma > Origma solitaria. Next base: position 179,856 of record VZRL01000471.1, on the reverse strand, counting down.
AACCTGACCGATATCTCCAAGATAACCCAGCAGCTGGAGAGAAGTTTGCGTACATTCCCTTTGGTGCTGGTGAGTAAGAGAACGCAGCACCTTCCTCAGTGAGGCTGTGCTGAGGTAGCTCACACTGGCATCTCCTACAGCACCTCTGCACACTGCAGCATCTGAAGACAGATTTCTTTTTCTCTGTTTCTGCCTGAAAGTTTTCTTTGAAAGTGCTGTTAAAAGAATTAATAGTTCTGCATTAGTCATAGCTGTATATATCTCTCAGAGCAGTAATCAAAACATCTTTAGGTTAGCGTGAGTGATGTTTGACTTAAAAAGATTTAAATCAAGGATAAACCTGGTAATACAAGTTCAGCAGAAGGCAGAGCAGAAGTCTGCAGAGTCCCAACTTCCAGAACAGTTTGCAAGTATTGCCGTGATGGGGTTAGAGTTGATATAATCTCTCAGTGTCGCAAATGCTTCTTTGCTGATACATAAATTATTGCTTTCTAGTGGGGACAGAACAGCACAATCTCATTACACTTACTTGTCTGATTTATGCAGTGACAACTTAGAAAAGTAAGACTTGGATGGAGTTATAGAATGGGGTATGGGCAACATCAGAGCCTCAGATGGTTTAGAAATGGGCAACTACTGTCCGCATAAAAACTTCTGAAATTAGCTGACTGTCAAAGGGGATTTAATAAAAAACTCTAACTGCATTTTATTGGCTTTCCTTCTAGGCCGGCATCGCTGCATTGGAGAAAACTTTGCCTACGTTCAAATTAAGACTATTTGGTCTACTTTGCTTCGTTTGTATGAATTTGATCTCATCAATGACTATTTTCCAACTATAAATTATACAACAATGATACACACACCTAATAACCCTGTTATCAGATACAAGAGGCGGTCGTTGTAAATTTTGGTGCTAAAACTTTGCCTATTTAAGTCGTGTGAACTAACAGACTTTTGAATAAAATTGTGACAGAATGAGTGGCAAATGGAAGCTGATGCATCTACTGTTAGAAAAGCAACAATAGTCTACCAAATGCAAAGTTTTTGCATCTATTTTGTTTGCCCACACAATTTATTGCTGCTGTGTATAATTGCTTGTTCTACAATTTTCTCATTGCATTTTTAAAGCAAAAATGTCTTTTCTATTGATGTAACACTTTTAAGGTGCATGCCAGATCTTTAATGAAGAAAAAAGTAATTTCTGCAAGTGGAAATCTTTACTTTTGGAAAATAATTGAAGATTACTTTCCTGAGATAACCAAGGGGCAGGGCTGCCTACCTTGTCTCTGTACACAATTACAGCAAAGCCATCAGGGAACAGGCGCGACAGGAGACTGAACTTGGTGGTGCCCTTCCTTTGGCATTTATGATTCTGTTCCAAGCAAGTTGAGGGATGGTCTTGGCTGCTTTACAAAAATGTTACTGTACAGCTAAGTGGCAGACAGAGTTCAAAATGTTCACAGGTAAGTCTTCTCAAGAATGAGCTATTTAACTGTCTAACTTGAAGTAATTGTAAAATACTTATGTTCAGAAAGCAACAGTAATTCTCTAAAAAAATTTTGAAAATAGTGATCTCTGGAAGCTTGTTGTAAAGTGTGAAAGTAACAATATGAAGATACCAACAACATGAATTTTGTAAATAACATGTTTGTGTATAAAAAGGTCAGAAATTAAGTGAAATAGCTGAATGATGTCTGGGTTTGTACTGACTGATGCAGGATTGTTAAATGGTGTTTGGTCAAGAGTGCTAATGATAAAATGGTTATGACCTCTGGCTTACAGGAATTTTGAATTAAATTTATAAACAAACCTCTTGGGGAAGTTTCCTGTGCTCAACCCTGTCAGTTCTTTTTGAAAAGGTTTCATCAGTAAGTTTGTAGTTCTCTCTTGGAGTGGGGTCATGCCCCCTTCAACAGTGCTCAGTGTGACAAAGGGCTTTTTCCTGTCTTTCCTCATCTAACCTCAGTGTAACTGTTCTAAAACTTTGGGTTTGTATCAGTCACAGCAGCTGAGAGAGCACAGGATCTTCCCTCCCAGCTCTGTCAGATGTGACCAGGGTCTGCAGAAGCCAGGATTGTCCCTGTCCCTCTCTTTGACAGCTGTGCTTTGGAATCTGTAAGAAGTAAAGCTGCAGCCACTACAAGCAGGAGGAACTCAGGAAGGAGCAACCAGTTCTGTGTGAATAAGGGAGCGGTTCTTGAACACAGTTAGAAGCATGAAGTCATGTTTATTTCAGTACTTTGACAAAATACCCATAAAATTCAAAACTTCTACCATTACAAAAATAGGTCTCTACAAGTGATATTCTGTCTGCACTGCCAGTAGCAAATATTACGAGAATCAATGTAACTTCAGTAGCCTTGCCAGAAAAAGTGCAAGTAAACTTTGCTGAATGTAGCTCAATTTAATTAATACACAAGTTTCATCTTCGCACCCTCTTGATAAATACACACTTCATAAGTTAATCATTTAAATTAGCATTCCACAAATATACATGTAATTTAATGGTGGGGTTTTTTGTTTTGGGTTTGGGGGCATTTTTTGGGGGTTTTTGTTTGTTTGGGAATTTTTTTTGTTCGGGTTTTGTTTTTTTTTCATGAACACAAAGTGCCTACATACATAAATCCCAGTCTGTGTGGGTGTGCCAGGATGGAACTGTATACAATCGTATAGCTGTGTTCATATTGGTCCCACAATATACACATTATACAAAAGCACAGAAAAAGCAGAGATTTACAGAAGGCAATCTGTTAGCATCACTGCCAGTGATGGAGATGTTGAAGGGTATTATTATCTTCTTATACCCATGTGCAACTGAGTGTATGAAGTTGAACCTGTAAGATGGAGAAAAATTGTCATCAGGATTACTTGGAACAACTAAGCTGAATAAGGATGAAAGATTTTACGTGGGAAATCACTGAATAGGGACTTTTAAAGATCAAGTATTTTAAGAACAAAACTTCCCCAAATGATGGGGAAGACTTAAACACAGTAACTTCAAAACTCAAGTTTGATAAATTTCATCCCACTGTTCTGACAATTTTCTTGATGTACTCCTCTTGCAGCACAAAAATTGCCATCACCTATGGGACAAGCTGACTGCAACTTCTGTAATCAAAATGGTAGGAGAAGAAATTCCTCTTCCATGTCCCAATCTTCTGGGTACATTTTTCTCCATATAACTAAAACTCTTAGAAAGATGCCAACTGAATCCTTGCTGCACATTCATTAGAGATCAGAGAAAGTAAAGTGCTACCAATAAACTCAAAATCTATAATTAACGCATGCTTGTATCTAAGAATTTTACAATCTTTTACCTGAGCTTTTTGCTACAGCTCAGAAATGCCTCTTGTTTAAGGCTGAAAATTGACAAAATCAAAGTTATTTCTTATGTATCTCAGAGAACCAGCACCCACTTGGCAGTGGGCCTTGTGCTCCCCAGGGGTGCTGGGGAGAGTGCCTGAGCCCCTACCTGACTGCACACTGCCAAGCCGCTTCTGCAGTGCCTCCAGACGATTGATGTAATCTGTCAGAGCCCTTTCGGGATCGTAGTTCTGCAGCTGAGGACAGGCGAAGGAGACCGGGTTTAAATCACCATGCATCCCGTGGAACCTAGGGGCAGAACAACAGACACCATTTCAAAAAGGGAAATTTCAAGTAAAAATACCAGCAACAGCAGAATACTGCAGGTGGGGACACCTTATGGCCTGCATGTCCCTTAGCTTATCCTTGTGGTAGCCAGCACATCATACCCATTTCTTACCCTGCCACTTACTGCCCAAGCCAGAGAAACCACTCTTCCCACTTGCCTTTTCTTTCTACTGCACATGATTTGTTGCTGCATTTTTTTGAGACAAAGACTGACCAGCAAATTCCTAGTGAGATTGCAGCAGAAGCCACAGTAAACTGAAGTTTGGTTTTCTATTAAGAAGCTTGTGTCAACAAGGACACTGCCATCTTTACAGGATTCTGCCTCTCATCATTACTCTGTAAGTAAAAGTCAACAGTGGCTGAGATAGATTAAAGGTTTTTTCCATGTAAACTATTATGGTAATGACAAACTAAGATCATACAAATATTGAGTTGGTGTACATGAAAAGGAAACCCAAAAATGGCTAGAATCTGATATTCAGTGAAGATCTGAGCTCCCAACTTCACATAAGCTCATCAAAGGTTGATGGAAGTCATAAAAATGTTGCCCTTAATGAAAAATACCCTGTTTCACTGGCATCTGCCTCACTGATACTTCTGGTATCACAACTTAGGGCAGCCAGCCAGAAGGGTTTAAACAAGAACAAGCAGTGGAGCTACAAAGCAGCTTCCACACTCTGGGCATGGCACCACAGCAATTGCTCCCAGCCCACAGTAACGGGTGACCCTCAGCCACAGGGGACAGTCCTGCTCTTGCCTTCCTGTGGCTGAGAACCCCTGAGGCGGCGCCTCATCTTACAGCATCGAAGATTACAAACCTTAGCAGTAAACACTGATGCTTGCAGTTAGTTAAACCGTGTCTGAAACAGAATAATAAAAAATCCCCAAACGTACTTATGTTGAAAGTTTACAGGAGATCTAGGAGACTCCATGCCTGACCTGGATCTATAGGAATGCCTCTGTTCTCCGTAAAGATCCATGCCACCAGAGAATGAATCGGGCCGTAATTCATTACCTAGAAATACAAAATATACAGAATATTAGAAATGCAAAAAGCAGTGTCTCAAAAACTAAAACCAGTAACACCTTTTGCACTTTACTGGGAATCTCAAATATGAGTTTTCTGTTTGCATCTCACAAAAATGGCATTTAACCAATGTTGACCACTTTCAGACTACCTCAGGGAAAAGCAAAGGTGAAATCCTGGCCTCACTGACGTCGATGAGAAAACTCTTACAGACTGAGCAAAGGTTTTAGTGCAGACCTAAATAGCCAGTAAATAATAAAGAAGCTTCTGATTCTCCTTAGACTCCTACCGAAAAAGCAAACAGAAAACTTCCCAGACTCAAACTTGTAACAAAAGAATGACAAGCCTTTGTTCTAAGAAAAAGACCATGGTGAACATCTCCTACAAAAACTCCAATGATGTAGCTGAAACTGCTTTCATGAACACACTCCATAGGGAAAACTTCTGTATTTTTTAAAATCCCACCCATGATGGAGCAAAGCAAAACTGAAGAGAAAGCAAATAGGTTAGTCTGTGCTGAGCATGGAAGCAGAGAAATAGGTTAATCCAAACAATTATAGCAAAAGAAAGAGAGAACAGGCCCCCATTCATTCCACAAGGTAAATACAAATTAAAAACCATCTCCCTTAAGCAGTGGTGTGACTTGCAAATACCATTTTTTCAGTCATTACTGGACTATGACTTACCTGTGTTCTGGTTAAAGATATCCCTATTGATAGTCAGAATACCAGAACCTGTAACTCTCTGCCATCGACGAACCAGGAACTTCATCCTGCATTTCAAATTAAAAAAAAAAAAAAAAAAAATCAAAGAACTTCAGGATAAATGGAATAGTCTGATAAAAGTAATCTGCTTCTTGTATTCTAGAAAGTGTAAGAATTTCTTGACCAGCAAGCAAAATTAACAGATGAGCATCTAAAACCCGAGTATCAAATACAAAACATGCTTTTTGCACATCCCTAAGACCATCTTTTGTCCAAACCTGCTTTGAGGGGCACCTGAAAGCAGGTTCACAATTCCAGAAGTGCTGTATAGGTCCAAGTAGACAGTAAATGCCTCAAGCACCTAAGCGACAGCACACCAGCATTTTACAATCATATTAAATATACCTTTTTGCCCTGTCACAGCCCCAAAACTGCAACTGCAGAGCACTATGAATAAAAACCTCACTTACAAGAGGTGCATGAATAGTTCCTTGAATTTATACTACACACAATACTCAGAACAATAGCAAGCAGATGCGCTTGGGGCTTCAAACCTTGGTGAAGAAAGTTTGTTAGCAACATGGCAGTACAATGCAATAATAAACCTTCCTTTTTCTTCCTCGTCAATTCCTGCTCATCCTTAGTCTGGTGAAATTCAAAGGACTACCTAGATGGAGAAAATTAACTCCTATATCTGTATTATACTCATATGTAAGAATTTAATCTTGAAAGGAAATTAAGTTGCAGAAAAAACTTTTGTAAATAAGTGCAATTCTTAGAATTTCTGATAATTATTTTTAATAACATAACTTTACCCAGTACACTCCATCCGTGATTATCAAACACTGAGTCCTTTTCAACCATAATAAGTCTGCTTATTCCTATTGCAGATTTTACCTACACTCTGCTCACCTTGTCACCCTTCAAGTATCTACTGTATTCATGACTACCAAAAATACATCATTTAAACAGGATGGAACATGACAATTTCTAGATTTCACTAGAGAGCTAGAAAAGTATATATTAAAATGCATAATCGTATGTCTTTGAAACGTAACTTCCTCCAGTTTACCTTGAAATTGCAATGGACACTCTGACTGCAGAGCGAAATCGTGTAAAACCCTTTGAATGATGTGTGATGATTTCAAGGTCTGTGTAGGAAGGCTGTCCCCCCATCCGTGCTATGAGGGCCAGCGTGGCTTCTTCACACTCCTGGAAACCTCCTAGTAACAGCAGCAAATATTTCTTCTGATATATGAGAGCTTTCCGAAAGCTCTCTGCTCGTAGGTATTTGCCATAAACTCTCTGCAACAAGAGAAAAAGACAAAATGCCCCATAAGCTCCAAGAATCACTACAGTTCCAAGACTTTTGACACTGTTACTTCTATAGCATTTCTGTGGTTATTAATTTCTCATTATCATGGAGAGGACTGTGCTGCTGCTTACACTTATTGAATGCAGATTCATATATTGAGGATCACCTAAACAGCAAGAAATAAAGCACATACAAAAGGACAACATAGGTGCTTACATGTCATTCTTGGCGAGAAAAAATAATGATCTGGTATCTGAGAACGAAAATTTAAAAACTAAATTAATATATGTTTACTCAGAATAAGCAGAATGAACACAATGAAAAACAGGCCTGAATCAAGATTTAAAAAGCAGCTGCAGTTAGTATGTGAGGGGAAAAAAAAATCTTCCTACCCTTAAAACAGCATTTTCAGTATCTGACCCCAGTTCTCTGAGAAAAGCCTCACTCCTGAGCTCTGCTCTTAGCTTGGAGAGTTCTGCGTCGGCTTGTTTCAGAGATTTCTGCAGCGACAGCCTTTCTCTGTTCCAAATTTCCTTCTCAGAGGCAACAAGAGTATCAATATTAACTCCAGCATCCGATGAGTGCCTAGAAGACTGAAGACAAACGAAAATGAATTTGAAACACAAAACTTGAAAAAGCGTAAGCTGCATCATTCTAGTCATTGCTTTGGTGGAGAGGTAATTAAATTAATGAGAAAAACTACCCATCTGATGGATCTGAGGCAACCCCTGCCCTCTGACACCTCAAATGCAGAGGAGCCTGATCAATGACCCAGAAAAATACAGCTTCTCAAAAAAAATTCTCCTCAACTGGATCATACTAGTTTCATAATTTTGAAGCTATCTGGATCTATTTGCTGCTTATCATGGTGATGAGATACAGATAAAAAAGAAAGGCACCAGACATCTAAAAGAAAACAGTAGTTAACAAAAAGAAGCTGGATAAAATCACAAAGTTTTACACTTAACAGAGTGATTTGAGACATACTGACCACTGAACAAGAATAATTCACACCCATTTACTCGGCACAGAGAAGCCAAGAAAGGCAGACAGCTTGTTCACTCTCAACTGCTTAACTAGGGCAACAAATTATGTTTTTATATCTCTAAACATAACTCATTACATCAGCAGCACCAAAGACATACATAGTCTGCAGAAGGTTGTCTGTGCTGGTATCTTCTCAGTTCTTCCTCCAGTTTCATAACAGCATTCCTCAAATTATTCTTCTCTTCACTCAGTCTGCTGACAAAGCCTGTGAGCTCAGCATTTTGCCTCAGCAGCCTCTCAGTCAGTGAGCTGGACGGAGTCCCTGGTGGCAGCACCAGCTTCAGCTATGAGGAAGAAAAAAAAACCAAACTCAACTTCTAACGGATCCAAATTGCCAACTTGAAAATAACTGGCTTACAGTGGAAAAACTTTTGTAGATAATGACAATAGCTTTGTATCAACTTGTATATGGAAAACTTCAGTGTACATCTAAACTACAAATTAATGTGACTTCCTTGTCTATACCTACCCTGTACATTACAACAGAGTATTTTCATGCAAGCTCAATTGCACCAGTTATAACAATCTGCAAAGTTTTCTACTATGTTTATGCTTATGTGACTTAGACGAAAATAAAAGCCTCAAAGCTTTTTTCAAGTTGCACAAAAAACACTTGCTTAAAATACAGGTAAGACCAAATCAAGCTCACTTAAAAATCAAATATTGCCAAATTCTTTGCAATAGATTACCTCACTTAATTTTTTACACAGGTGAATGCTACTTAATCTTCAGTGGCCTTTCCTTTGGTAAATACAGGGCAGTTTAAGTAGATGTGTTGTGTCAACACAATACAGTAAATACTAAATGTTGATTTTAATGTCAGGAAGTACTGAGAAAAGTTTCCTTAGTTGCAGGATTACTGCTGAAAGGAAAATACCTTTTCTTAAAGAAAAAACCATGACTTGCAGAAATTTATAATGAAACTGGAAAAGTTTTCATTTGAAAGCTGAAAAAACACTTTTAAAGTATTAAAAATAATAAAAAAAGAAAGACAAGGGATTTTTTACCAACTTTACTTTACCAACTCATATCAGAACACTCACTGCAATTTTCCCCTATAAAGTACAGGCTTACAAACTCCTTGCTGGTTTCTGCTCACAGCTCATCATCCAAACTCTCCCATCAAAGTTACAGCACTGACTCTCACCTCTTCCAGACTGGACAATCCAGGCAGTATTTTCAGATCTGAAATAACTTCTTCAACAGCATTTTGCACTGCAATGAAGTCTTGATCATCTGCTGTTTCAAACTGTAATCTGAAACAAAAGGGACAGTTTCAACAGCAGGTCAACTCTGACATCACAAGCCCAGACCAGCTGCACTTTCCATGGATTCCTATGCACTGGATCTATAGCAAGTCACTTCAGCACAGTTACTATGCAACATTTTCAAGATTGCACAGTGGCTCTAAACAAAACTGGCTCAATTTTTAAAAAAATGTATGTAGAACAGTTTCCACTCATTTGTAGACAGGGATGTTCTACAAGAAGCGCATTTAAAACAGTGGTTGTCTTTTGCCATAATATTTCAGAAGGAAAGTTTAATATTAAATGACCATCACAGCAAAATAAAAACAGATTCAAACCTCCCATGGACCTGGTACCATGATATTTTTTAATCTTATGGAGATAATAACCCCCAGAAAATCAGAATAAAAATCAGTTTCACATGACCATAATTTTTTCCCCTGAGGATTATTCAGAACAATAATCGCTCTATTCATCCCCTTATACATGATGAATTAATTATTATTTTAAATCCACCTACCTACACCATATCCAGATAAACCTTATCATTTTTCAGAGAAAAAAGAAAATTTTGCTGTGCCTTAAAAAGGACCCTGTTAAAACATGGAAGATTTAGAGGAGCACTTGATACTCTGTGATCCTGTCTTCCATCAGTATATCTCAAGTAACAGCATACACTATAAAACTAGAACAACCCCAAACTCAATTAAATCCTGCAGTCTGTGAATTATGATTCAAATCCGTGTATTAGCTTGCTGGTTGCTATTAACAAAACCGAACAGCTGAAGACTGGTCTAACCTGCTAGCAGCTTTCCAAGCCAACTGCTTCAGCTTTGGAGATGCATTTTGCAGCTTTTGTCTGACTTTTTCCAAAATTTCAGTAGCAGCAGAGAGATCTCCTGTCAGCGTGCGGTAACTCAACTGATTTGTCTCAGCTCCCTCCATTTTTTGCTGGAGAACCCAATTTCTTGTTCTGTCATTGGGTGTATCCCAGGTAGTCTGGAAAGAAATATGTATTTTAGATATATATAGAATGCATGTGATCCAGTGCTGTAAAAATGAAAACACAGGATTCCTCGACATACCCAGAAACTGAAGAACAAATAATTCTGACAGAGAAAGAAGCTTAGTGTGACTACAGCACTGCTGCAGTGTAGCACTAAACTATCATTTATGAAAGGTGTAGTGTCTTTCTTGATTAAGATCTAACAATCATAGAGCTACAGTGTGAATACAGTCAAAAAAATGAGCAGGAAGTCATCAAGCCTTTCTGCTTCTTCCATCAGCAGCTCCACATGTGCAGGAATTTGGGCAACTGGTCCTATGTGTTTTGATAACCAATTCATAGTCAGAAGAACAGGGTCTGAAAGAGACCACCATGGTCATGGAGGTCAGTGCACAGCCACAGAAAACCGCACCACTGACGCTACCACAAGCAAAACAATGTGAAGAGGTGGTCCTCAGTAGCAACGTCCCAACACTGCCATGGAAGAACTGCTATCCCTCACTAAGAACCCTGAGCCCATGGCTCTGCCTTTGGCTGTTTGTCTACAGCGTGGTTCCAAAGAAAAAAATCAAGAGTGTTGCAAATGTCACAGGAAATAGCAGCAGATTCATTACTTGAAATTCTACGTAGATCACACAAAATGGATCAGACTATCTGCTGATGAGGAGGGGAAAAATTGCCAATAGCTGCTGCTAACCTGATCCAAGGGAGGACTCTTAGCTGACCACAGTGCTGCAGTTACCTCTGTGCAGAAGATCAAGGTGCACAAACTGAGTGTGGCATGAAGGCTGCTGCTGTCACAGTTATCAATACACTCAACATCCTGCCTCTAGTGTAGGTAGTTTCCAATGCTTCAGAAGATAAAAGCCAGCAGCCAAATTAGATGAAAAGAAAAATTTCCTTCCTGGCTCCACATACAGATAACTGGCAAAAAGAATGATGTCAGGAGAAGCAAAACCGTGGTCAGCAAAAACCAAACAAGTCTCCTGCCAATCTTCTCTGTGACTATCCACAAATCACACATCCAGTAACACTTACCTTGTATAGTCAAGTTTCTGAAAAAGTTCTAAAAGTAATTAAAAAATAATTTTAAAACTTTCCAAACTTTTTATGAGAGTGAAAGGCTTAGAGGCAATGGAGTTACCACTTTAATTCATCTAAAAATTAGGATCATTCTTAAATTGATCATTTTACCTTAACTTCTTCCTTCTGGTTTGTTTGCTAACATATACATACTCATGCATATGCTTGTTTGATTGCTTACTCATTTATTTACTGAAGCTGTTGGAAGATCACTTATAATGTTCCAAAGACCCCTTGCAGTTTATGAAGTAAAGATTAAGGGCAGTGGCCTGGCACATTCCTGAGTCGGAACAGCTCATTCCTGCAACTGGTTGCAGGGAATGTTCTTTTCCTATACTGAGACACAAAGTGTGTGTATATATCCAGATGCATTTCTCCTGCTCATGCTCCTCTCCAGTTATACTTCTACAACTTCACTCTCAGGACCAAGCATGTGAATAGTTTTAGGTAGCAAACTGGAACACTTTTGCTTTTCCATTCTCTGGTGCCCATGTTCTGTAATCTGCAGGCTATTTTACAGATGGAGTAAAGGCATAGTGACACACAATTGAGCAAAAGAATTAAAGACAAATTGCATATTTCAGTATTACACATTACTTGCAGTCCTACTGTACCTCATTTGGGTTGTGGCTTGGTGTCCTTTCAGCTTCCTTTCTTCCTTCATTCTCCTGCTCTTTCTTCTGTAGATCTTGGATTATTTCCTGCAACTTCTTTGTTTCATTCCCTAATTTATGAACTTCTTGCTTTTTTTGTCCAAGTTGCCACTGAAGGTCTTCTACTTTGGACTCCAGTTCATGGAGTTTCTTCTGTGCTATTATGTTAGCATCTTGTTCTGCTTGTAATGCTTTCCTCTGGATCTGCCTTTCTTTTTCCATTTGCTGTCTCACTTGCACAGATTCCAGTTTATACTTCTCCATCTCACTTACTAAGTCCACTATACGGTCATGCTTTTCATCCATTTGCTTCTGTAGCTCTTTAAGCAATTCCTCTGATGGATTAGGTGTTCCAGCTTGCCCCTTATCTTCAGCACTTTGAAGCTGAGCACATAGCTCTTTTTCCCTTTCTAGGGCACTGCTTATTTCGAGAGCTCGAACCTTCTCTGATTCAAGAAGCACCTGCAACTCAGAATTACGGCCTCGCTCACGTGACAGCTGGGCAGCACTGAGTGCTTCTTGGGATTCAATTTTCTGTTGCAGATCAGTTGACAGCTGCTTCTCTTGCTCCAAAAGTTTAGTTAACTCTAAGTTCTTTTGTTTTTGATCCTCAAGAGAAAATTTTAAGTCCTTTCAAAAGGAAACAGAAGAATTGATTAAAGTCATTTCTACATACTTTCCATTATCTTCTGCATACTGCAAATATGCTACCTCCACGCATGCTGCTTTTAACAGGTTTTGCTATTCACAATTAATGCTCTGATAATACTCTGAATGCTGCAGTTACATCTGATACTAAACTACATTACAGGTGTCTTTATTCTGAAATCAGATTATTTTATAAAAGAATCTTTGTAACACACACTTTATAGTGAGACACAAACAGCTGTAGTTCTGAAGTTGAAGACAGCCAGCTGCTTTTACTTTCTAAAACTGTGAAAATGATTTTCAAACTTCAGATTTCAAGATGTAAATAAATCTATGCTGTTGAAGTTATTGCTTTTTTGTCTTTTGCCTTGCACCAGGATACCTGCTCTCCCCTTCACTATAGCAAATACTGCAGCGGTACCAAGGAAGATACTAATGAAGTATTTTCTCCTAAAGTAAACTCTCTAGTTTGATTTTCATGAAATGAAACTGCTGACTTTTTAAATGGTGATCAACAATATGCCTCCTTAAATCATACTCTTAAATACTGTATTTTATGAGTTAGGCTGTGGTGGGGGCTGGGTATAGCCATATTAGCAGTGTCCTTTGCCCTTGAATAACTGAGGGCCATTACAGAATCTTTTAATCTTGGGGCTGAAAAGCACAGTAAAATTTCTATTGATTTAAATGGAATGTGCACCAGGCCTTTTTCTTACTTTGCCACTATACATCTTCCTTGCTTCTATACATCTTTCTTCAGCTCTAGATGACATAATACTATAGTTGAGGATAGAACATGAAGCATGCATTGGACAAAAATATAAGATGAGATGAAATGTTAACCAAAAGAATATTTTCATGCTCCTTGATGTTCCAGGCATACCTCAAGCTCTTCTCTTCCTCTTTCCTCATTGCGTTCCATTTTAGCTTTTTCCTTTTCCAAAGCCCACTGTAGCTCTCTTGATTTTTTCTGTTCGTTGGCCATTGTATCCTTGAGAATATCTAGCTCAGCCGCTTTTTCTTTAACTTCAGTCCTAAAAGAGAACCGGGCAACCTTTACATTAGGCAATGGCTCTAATCCTATCATGACAAGGTCAGTTACTTGGTATTTATTCCATCCTGTGCACCAAAAACACCGCCAGTGTAGTAGAGTAACAGTGAAAGGCCTATTTAGAAAGACAAGACTAACTCAAAACCAAAAGAGTTCCATAGCTCAAGAATGACAAGAAGTGTGTCCATCGTGCTAACTTTGTAGCTGCCACTTGTAGAGGCTCAGAGGCAGTAAGTGTTCAACCTAATCCAGTCACTGGCCAAAATCTTAAAGAATACAGTAGAAGTACATCTTGCTACCCTGTTTCTCAAAAGGAAAAAAATTTATTGAGGAAAAAAGAAAAATCTATGATGTGAATTTTCATTTTTTGCAAATCAATTTTGCATCCATTTGCAAAAGAAACTTGCTACTGATGGTCTGTAAAGGATATAAAGTAATCTGTAAAGTAATCCCAATTTAAACTCCATCTTAATTTGTTATCACTGAGCTGAACATCAAGATACTGTTCATGGGTGCATCTCTCTGGTTCAGGCATAAATAATAATGGCTTTCTTAAGTGCCAAATCTGTAGCCTGTTACCTCTGCGATCACCCATGTCAAAGCAACACTTAATAGTACTTCATATGGAAGTACTTGCACAGTCATCTTAACTTCGCAATTTTTTTCTCATGTTCAGTTTTAAAAACATTTAACAAATATGGTCTACTTATTAGCTTGTATACAGTGGTCTAATGTGGCAAAGCTTAAAAAGGAACTTGATAATTAATAAAGCATTAAATCAAATTATGAACTGAAATACATTCTTCATCACATGTAACAAGTCTATTTTTTGTCAGATAGGTTTTACAGAAATACTGAGAAGCACTTATACTACATGGCCTTAATAAAATCAGTATTATGATTTCAGATTAGGAAAGATAATCTTCACAGTCGACACAGAAAGCTTGTCACTAAAAGCCACACCTGATGGTTTCTAGGTCCTTGAAGTGCTTGTGCTGTGCTTTAAGGGTGGCTTCAAGCTCTAGTTTGGCTTGTGCAAGTTCATTCCTCAGCTCTGCGCCCATCATTCTCTCCGAATTCAGCTGCTCCTGAAGCTCAGCTGCTCTGTCTTTCATACTCCGGAGCTCCACTTGCATCTCCAGTATTTGCAACTGCTTCTGCTGCATATTATACTCCAGCATTTCTAATGAGAGCACGATTAATACAGAAATTACTTCATAAACAAACATGGCCTGTTTGGGTAAAGCTTTCCCTTCCAGAGCATGACCACAAGGCTATCAGTAAGAGTGGTATTTTAAAATAATATGTTCTTTTATTAGTGGAATAAAAGCAAAATCATGGCTTTTATACTTGAATACCTTTCATACTTTCAAGACATCACTTCAACTCCTGAATTTCTTAAAGGCTATAAAATGTGTGCAACTATATCAATATGCATCAACTGGATAATGAATAACATAACTGAAGTTAGATATATTACATATGCATTCTTCTGGCCTAATATTTGTAACTAAACACTGACAGTGAGTTTTACTTAATTTTAAAGTATACCTGTTCTCTGAACTTTTTGTTCTTCATTCTAATTGCTTCTTAGTTTCTGCATTATGACTGACTATCCAACTTAGATAATTTCAAAGCTGCTGAACCTAAACAGTGAAGCATATACATGGAAAATAGCCTTAAAATTCAAGCTCAATTTTTATAGCAATTGAACATAACTTTGTATCACTTTCAGTTTGATGCAAGTCATAAAAACACAGATTATATCTTAATTTTTGCAAAATTAGTTGCATAAGATTGAAGAAGATAAAAGTATGCATGTTCAAAACAAGCATATCAAAATCGTAGAGCAAAAAAAAAAAAATCACCATTTTTGCCACTTACAACGTTATGAGCACTGCCTTGCAAACATTTGGAAACAGACATATATTACCACAGAAGTCACCTTGGCTTTTTGAGTCAATCTCTTGGTCTCTCTTTGGGTTACTTTTCTTACTGTTCATCTGAGCATGTAATACTTGAATCTCCATCAACAAACTTCTTCTGTCTGCATTCTGAAGACAGTCCATTGCTGCTCTCTGGTTAGTAGCCTGTTAGCATTAGAAATATTTCTAAGTAAAGCTCCACATTTTATGAGAATATCTAAGGTGTTGGTATCACATTTATTTATATATTCAAAACATTTTCAATTTAGTCAGTATTACAATATTTGGAAGAACTGCTTGTTGTTATTTCATTTCTCTACTAGGAATCAAAATTACTGACTGGAAAGAGCTATCACTTTTCTGGCAAACTGCAATTTTTCTCACTAATCCTTCCATGCTCCAGAGGAGATAACTGACCTCTCTCTGTCCCATAGCAGCCTTATCACTTCCTCTTCTTGCAACTTGTTTCATATAAACAAGATATCTTTTCTCCTAGAGAGTGTAACACAATTCTAATTAACTTAATGACATCAAGCTCAGGACAACTGTGTTTAATTCAAATTGATCTCTGAAGGCTGCATATTCTGTAATTTGTGGACCCAAAAAATTTCTTTCCCATGCCACATAATTTTTCTTTTTAAACACACCACTTCTTCTTGCACGTCTTTGTTTCCATCCTTAGACTGTCAAAACTACTATTAATACATATATTTGTAATGGATTTATGCATTTAAAATTAAAATCTAATGTAGACGAACACTTTGACTACAGTCTGGTTCATATTACCTGCTCTTGTAGTCTGTGCTCTAACTGATTCATCAACACCAAAGCATCTCTTGTGCCCATTTCTGCAAGTTCAGTTTGAAATGCAGCAAGAAGAACATTTTGTTCCCTCACAAAAAGCTGCTGAATGGCATGCAGAAGTTCTCCTCGCCAGTCTGAGACACCTTCAGGAGATTCAGTCCTTGCATAAATCTGCAGTGATATAAAAACAATTTAAAGAGTTTAATTGAAAGATTACATCATTATAATTCTATATAAAGTGTGTATTTTCAGTGGAATATTTAGCTTTTCTTAATAATTGTGTAATATTCATCCATCCAAATGGATGCATTTACTGTACGCATTATGAATTTTTCTGCATTCACAAATGCTAAACTTCTAGCTTTTTTTCAGATGAAGGCCATTTAGCTTTTTGTAACTGAAAACTTAGCCCTGTGTAGTTACTAATTATGTACTAATTACACTATTCTTTTCATTTTTAGAATATCGCACATCTCTTCCTATGCTCTCCCAGAGCTACGTGGTAGAGTGAAGACACTGTGTATGAAAAAGATTTAATTTAAAATGACATGAAGTTCATCTGCCCAGTTGTCATGCTAAAGGAACTGCTGAAGTAATAGAAAATACATACATATACCCAAGAGTCTAACTGGGGTAATTTAACACGTAAAACTTCTAACAGATTACTGATTAATAAGCCAATAAATAACAGCATTAAAAAATCTACTTCAACTGCTACTGGAACATGCTTTCAAGATAGAATTATTTTTTAAAGGTGGATCTATACCTAACCGAAAGTTATCAATGCACAGAAGAACAAATACAAGCTGTAATTTGAGACAGATTACTACCATAAAGTGCAATACGCAGTTTTATGGCACATTTTAAAAATATTTTGCCTTGTAACAGTGTATTTAAATATTTAAACCAGAACAGTGAATGTGTCTTAGAAGGTTATAATAAGTTATTTTTTGTACAGATAGAATCTTAGGATATTATTTATACCTCAGCTTCTCTATGAACTTGCATTTTTGCAATTATGTCTTTCAAAGATGAGATGGTGCTTAGGAAAGCTTTTCTTTCTTCTAGCCAAGATTCTGGCCCTTGCTTATGAGGTGACAGCTCTCTCTCACCATATGGAAATTCGGTGAGAGACAACACCTGTACGCCTTCATGATGGACTGCTCTCAGCAAACCCTAAGATAAAAGCAGAAAGAAATCAGTAATGCCAGTAATAACAACATACAATAACAACAACAACAACAACAGTAATTGCAGTCTTATTTCATATGTATTGGAAAACTGGTGCTTCTAGTTTGATCAGCATAAGGAAACTATGCTTCCTTGCATCAAGGACAAATGTGTCACCCAGTCCTTTATATCTCTCAGACAGAAACTTATTAAATACCTGTATTTTTCCTCAGTTTCAAATGAAATTTTCCAGTGTACATCTGTCAACTCAACTTTTTAATTTTTAAAATAGCTACTAATGGAAACTGACATTTTAAAAACAAAGTCCTGGGAAGCTTCCAGGTGAGGTTTGCCATTCACTTTTTGAAATGACTATGAAACTAGGGCTTTGTCACAAAACAGTTTTTTAAAAATGTAATTAATTAAAGCATGATACCCTTACTGTTTATAATGAACACATATGTTTGCTTTCATATCACAGCTATAAAAATAGAGTCCATAAAACTGTGCAATATTATCATCATGACATTATTGTTAATACAACAAAATTACAATAAATTATAATAGTAGTTTTATTTCTCATAATCACAACTGAGAACAAGCCTACAGATGTAAAACTCATATTTAGCCTAAGTTAAAATGCAAACCTGCATGTCATCATTCAGAAGTATTTTAAAATGTATTAAAATAGTCCACACTAAAACTTAGCTAAATGGCTCTCTTATCAATGATCAAGTAGAAGCTAGTCTCAACTTTCAGTAGCATCATTCTTGTTCCATTAAAAAAAAATTATTTGGTCTATTTTACCTTAATTTTTTTGGGAAGTAAATCTGTAGAAGTTTCACCTTCATCTATTCCTTCAGATATCATGTCAGATCCCTGGGTCTGAGCAAGATACATTCCTTGACTCCAGTCTGAACTGGAGTCTAAAATAAAAGGAGAGAAAAACATTAAAGCTGGATTACTGTGAAGCTTTGAAGAACAGGCATCAAAAAAGTATTTTTTATTTGTTGTTTTAACAGGTAGTTGCATGTCACTAAGGGTTCATTCTAAGCCTAGAGACTACCTGTTTTATAGTTTTTCAGTTTCAAAGTAGCAACAGCAAAACAAAACTAAAAAATAAAATCACAACCAGACTTAAAAATCTTAGTTTAGTTTAAAAAGAGAAACAACTACTTGCACAAACACTTCTGCCAAATGACCCATACTTAATATGCTTAGCTTGCCTATGAAAAGGATCACTCTAATAATTTTTATTGTGCTTGGAGAAGTTAATATCTGTCATCCTCTCCCACTGCTAGGGAGCTGTAGCTTTAAATACTATCAAGAGATGATGAAGCTATGCAGAAAAGAGAATGTAATGCTAAGAAGGATATAGGAACTTCAATGGGAAGAAAAAGAACTAGTATCTGATGCTTCAACTAAACCCACCTCCACTCCAGATATTTTCCTTTTGTACCAAATGGCATGCCCAGACCTTTTTTTAGTGCAACAGGCTTCTGCTTCAATCTGGGCACTAGCTGTTTTGGTTTCTTAAAATACAGACTCTTTAATGGTAATATAAAAAAAAAGCAGATTTAATTTATAATGCTGTTTGAAATCTGTAAAAACAAGTTTCTTACCACTAGAACCTCCATCTCTAGCTTGATACGGTGGAGAACGTGCTAATCCAGAAACTGGGATTCTCTGTATTTAGAAAAGAAAACAAGCAAATTTTTAAACAACCCTCACCCACTCTCAATAAGGGAGCAACTTTTAAGAAGTGGGAAACAATGTGAACCTCTTTGTTCCACTTCCCCTGCAATCAAAGTAATAAAACTGAATATGAGAGAGATGGCATTTCACAGGGTGACCCACACTTATCCCCATTTCACAGAACAGAACAGGTCCAAGGCAGAAGCACAAGGAAGCACCTGATAGTTGAGCACACTTGCAAACTTAAATGCGGAGAAAGGGGTTCACAGTCTCTCCCAGGGCCATGGAAACAACAGAACATTTAAATGTTTTTTACCGAGCATGTGGTGGTTCACACTTAACAGATTTTAAATGGGAATTTCTGCAGCAAAGAGCAGAAGTGTGAACCAAAGTATTTCAGTAATTATAAAATAAGATACATACTTCTTTGGCTTGTAGAGTTTCTATGACTTCCTTCAAAGTATTACATTCTTCAGTCAATACTTGTACTGCAACAAACTTCTCTCTCTTTAATGCTTCAGATTCAGAGATATGCCTTGTCTCCATGTCCATGATTTCAGCAGCGTGGAGTTCTTGCATTTGGTCAATTTTTTCAGTAAATTCTCTTACAATCTCTGCAATCTCTTCTGAAGAACATCCATTTTGCAAATCAATTTGGGTTTCTGCGTTTTTAACAAGGACTGGTGAGATTTCCACAGTCTTGTCCATTTGCAATGAGGAGCTGCTTCCAGTTAGAGTAGACTCACTGGTTGACAGATCACATGATATTTCTGCATCCTTCTTGCTTTCAGTTTTCACCATTTCTTTGTCTTTTCTAAGGTAATTTTCAAGCCTCTCTTCTGCTTGAACTAGGTTCTCTTTGACTTTGCACAGGTCTTCCTGAAGATGTATCAGACTTGCCTCTTTTACCTGTAAATATGGAGAATCTCAATTGCAGTCCTTCCAAATCCAAGCAACCCTCTAAGCCACTACAACTCAGTTTGGTTCTATTTTAAAGGAGTTATGAGACATGGTAGCAAATATTATTTCCTAAGAAATACAGCTCTAGATCCACTGTTGCACTGCAGTAAAATGATGTACTTTGGCAATGAGTGAATACTTGATCTACAGCATCAGCTCTGCCCCACTGACAGGAGGCACTGAGTGACTGTTTTTCTTAGTGGCATTCTCAGTAAAAGGTTAAAAAAACACAAACCATAGCATGCATATTTGAACAGTAAGTCCTGTATAATTATTTGATTTAAATACAGTATGGAACACTCTGGTTCTTACTGCTAGTTCTTGCTGAAGTTTTTCTGCCTTTTCTCTGTAACTGCTCAGTTCTTCCTTAGCAGCAGCTGCCTCTTCTTTCACTTGTTCAAGTTCATTAATAAGCACATTTTCTTTTTGACTTTCCACAAGTTGTGCTCCCACCTACATGGCAATACAAGATATGGAAAACAGTAAAGAACCAAGTATTAATAACACTGATCACTTTCACACCAACTTACAAAGTGAAAAGACCAAAGGGGAAAACAAACATAAATTACCTGTGTTAACACAGCATGATAAAATTAAGAGGAGGAAACACTACCTTACAGTTTACTGACCTGCAAGCATAAATTGGATACACCACACAGAAAGCACAGGGAGGAAGGTCAACAGAGAGCAGGAAATGAGGTCTGATAGTATTATTTAACTTCTAAGGCATTTATGACATTCATTGTATTTGTATTTGGATGAAAGATCTCAGAACCTTTTCTTGTCCAGTACCAGGTTCCATGATTGCTAAGGCTCTCACATTCAGACACATCAGGGTCATGTTTGGACTTATCAAGCACAGTCAATTTTGACTGAAGGTTCTAAATTGACAGGCAACAAACCATTGGTGCATGGAAATCTGGACAAATGAATACTGGAAAACTACTGGAGGGAAATATTTTTGGAATTGAGATGGGAAAATAAGAAAACATAAACCAAGATCAAAACATACATAAATAAACTCCATCCCAAAAACCCCTGCACAAATTGGTATCACTTCCCTTATCATTCTGAATCATCTCTTAGACAATTTTTGTAATTTTTATTTTTATCTCTCAACCTTATTACACTGTAAAAGTGTACCACATTGCATTCTATGTCAAGTCCAATTAATTGTATGTCAAAATTCAAAACCACCTCACATTCATGAAAAGGAAAGGCATTTTTAATGCAGAATGGAAACCAATAGTGGGGGTCCTCTAAAATAACATTCTTCTCTTCTTTGTAACTGTAGGAATAATACAGAAATGGAAGTGCTACACACAGAAGAATATTCTTATCGTTATTCTCATTAATAACCCTTAAATTCATTATACTTTACATAAAATAACAGGTTTTAGTGAAAATAAGCAAAAAGAAAATAGCATCTAATTACCTGATATGTCTGCATTTCTTCTTGCTTAATGTATTTCTGAATCTCTTCTTTATGTTTTGCTTGAACCTCTTCTAGCAATTGCTGAAGTTCTAAGAATCTCTCTTCTTTCACTGTAGCTTCCTTTTGTGCAACTTTTACATTTTCTTTTTCTATCTCCAAGCTACGACTTACCACTGCCAGTTGCTCTTCCATTTCACTAAGCCTCTGTGTTAATAGTGGTAATTTTGATTCTGCCTCATTTTCAGTTCTATCACTTAAACCCTCTGTTTGGGCATTCCTGTTCGCTTCATCCACACATTTGGAGGCTTCCTGAGTTTCCTGCATGAACCTTCTCTGCTCTTGAACTGCATTTAGCTGAACCTGACTCACAAGAGCAGCAGCAACTTTCTCCATTAGTGTCTTTTCCAGTTCTAATATCCTCTTTTTAAGTGTTTCTCTTTCAGCTTTGCTTTGCTCTTTCATGTCTTTTATTTCATTGTGGGACTGGCACAGTTCTGAATCTTTCTGCTTAATGCACGCCTGGAGCTGCTGCAGTTGTATCTCCATCTTGCTAATGGTGACTCTTGCATTCTCATCTGAAGTCCTAAGCTGGGACTGATCCTGACGTAAGTCTCCTTCCACTTGTTCAGTTTTTCCATTGCTTCTATCTTCTGGTTTTGATTCACCACCTTGGACCAGAGCACATTTATATTTCTCTGTTATTCTTTCATGCTCTTTTTTTAACTTACTTAGTTCTTGCTTTAACTGGTCCATTTTTAACTTCGTTTCCTCAAGCTCATTCTTTGTTCGAGACGCCTCTGCATTTATGGTTTCTACTTGCTTTTCCAAAGCTTCCTTTTCTGCCAGAACTGCTTCAAGCGTGTGTTTTGGACTGTCAGCATCCTCTTGAAAAGCAGCAATGTCTGCTGGTGTTTTTTGTTCAATAATTGCCAGCTCCTGCTGAAGCTTATCAATTACATCATTCAACTGCTCTACTTCCTCATCGTTTTTTTTCCTCAAACGTTCTTGATCACTTCTCAGACATTCTACCTGGGCTTCAAGCTCCCGTATATGCTCATTTTGCTCTTCAATAACCTGGGGAAAACAAACAGAAACACTGAGATAATTTTTCTCCTGGACTTCACAGAAACAGTGTAACCAAACATTGAAAGATCTCATAAAAAAAAGTTGACAGTGAATTTCTTAATGTGATGTTTCTTCTAAAGCTTTATGAGAATCGAGACATATCCAAACAGGACTGACAATGTAGCCTGTGACCTTACAGAACTGAAAAACAGGTATTAAAGCATCAGATGGAGTGAAAGCATTTGTATCATTCACAGAGCTATGGAACACTGAAGTTCAAGTGCTCACAATACTTGCTTATATAGGACACAGCCAATTCAGTTGAACATATATTTTAAATACAAATTGACCTTTTACTAATTGTGTTGAAAAATACCTTAATAACATGCTTTTTAATCTGGGACCATAGAAAACACCTATCAGTTGACTGACATTTCCGGTCACAGATCAATTGAGTTTGCTTGTTTACGAGTGCATGCACACAGGCAGGGCAAATAGTACATATAGACCCAGAGCACATTATTTATTTGTGCCATAGTTTCAATCAAAATAAAGAGAGACAAAGTTATAAAAGTATTTCTTTTTTAATGCATATGATTATCCAAACAAAATTCAGAGACTGGTGAAAATATGAAGAAAGTAAGAATACCTTCCTAGACGACTTCTAAAGATACTTTAAATTACAGGCTGTGTAACGGGCTCAAAATTCCAAGAAATTTATAAAATTATGTAACTGATCAAATATGAAGGTGATGACTTTATGAAGCAGGAAAGAGAAGACATCTTACACTGCCTTCTAATAAGTGAGTAGAAGGAAAATGTGGAATGACTGGTGTTGACGAACTCTAAATTTAATAAACAAAAAAGTCTTAGCAAAAAGAATAAAAAGAAGGTATTAGATCCCAATACAGTAAGTTAATTAAAATTCATTAAAAAACCTTCTTGTTAAATTGCAGTGGGAGCAAATTTCATTTCAATGAAGAAGAATGACAAAAAACTTGTCTTTACAAAGACAAAATAAAGACAGACCAGATTATAAGTAGTAAATCTAAGAAACAAAATGGGTATTTTTTTAAGTGAATGTTTGGAGATCTGAAGTGAACAGGGCTTCTACAGCGGAAATGTAGAACGCAGAAGAAAATAGGTAAAAAATTATTGAAAAAACATTTATTAAAATAAAATCAGTTATGGTATCTAAAATAGGTAAGAACTCTAATACAGTCGTTTAGAAATATGAAGAAAACATGCATAAAACATGAAAGATTACTAAATTGATTACTCAAATAGACATGTTTTTTCCTTTATCACCTAATATTTCACTACACTTAGGTTAGTTAAATATAGTAAGATAACCTTGTAATAAGCATAATATGTACCAAAAAAAAGCAACCATATAAATTAGAAATGCCAGTTTGCCAACAAAGAACTTAAGTTTAAAAATCCACAGAGACTAGAAGAAGCTCAAAATCACTAAATAAAATCTGAACAAGTCATAGAATCATAGAATGGTTCGGGTTCGAAGGGACCTTAAAGATTCATGTAGTTTCAACCCAGCTGCCACAAGCAGAAGAAAGCACAGTGATCCTGGTGATTGCTATCAACTCAGCATAACAATTTTGGTTCTTCATAACATAATGGAAATAAAGGCCTACAGAACTCAAATACCGCAATTAAGAGAAAAGCACTTAGTGGGATGAAGATGTCTAAGGGACTTAGAAAAGGGATTAACTCAAGAGTAATCTATCAATATTTAAAAACGCTCTCATAATCAAGCAGAGTAATTATTTAATGACCTGGAAAATAAAACCAAGTCAGAGGAAGAAATTAAGAAAATTAAGCTTCATATAAATTAAGCTTCTTCTTCAACAGGAGAAGACCCAATCAGTAAAATGAATTATAACTGAATCTTAGGTATTTTTCTCAAGGTAAGAATTGTAACTCTATTATTGGAGCCATTGTATAGAGAAGAACAGTGCTGGATTCTTGCAGTATGGTATTTCCTAAATCCCATTTCCTAAATCCCATTTCCTAAATCCAATTCAAAGTTTTGTCATTATTCACTGAGGTCCACCATAACTGAATTCTGCACATACAGACGCAATGAAATTATCCAGCTCAGTCAGAGCCCTATTTTAGGGGATTCAATATGTCCTAATAGAATGTTAGCCTAAATGTTTAGTTAACTACCAAGGGATAAGAGAGATCCTGTTCATAACTTGCTTTTGAGTTAAAGCTTATGACTAATACATGACATTTAAAAGAGTGAGAATGTAAAATTCAGCCACTGAAAAAAATCAACGTTTTGTATCTGTATAAAATGGAAGTAAGCCAAAAGAAGATGAAGCTGATAACCAAAAAGCCACATAACTGAAAATTAAGAGAAAGATAGAGGTGATAAAGCTCAGTAAAGAGAAGATGAATCTGCTTCTTTCTTTCTTCCTGTCTACTTCTAATAAAACACAGCATTTTGTTTGCATCTCCATGGATAAAAGAAATGGCCAACACTTGTATGAGGACAAAGCATTCACACAAGCTCATGGAGCTCAGACGTTCAGCAGCTAAAAATGCATTAAAATCCAATATAGTCCAGCAGGTGTCACTGGAGTCTAACACTGAACGCAAATCATGCGAGGGAAGATGTTAAAATGAATGTTGAGATTGAATTCAGCTACCTACACACTATTAAATATTCAGAAGTATCAGAAGAATAAGGAATGAAGAAGAATTTAAGACAAAAACTCAAGCAGAAATAAGGCAGAATAATTGAAAGGAAAAGCAAGCAGAAAGCATCTGTCATAAATGAGACTAAAGAGAAGAAAGAGATTAGGTTTCAAGCATTGTTTGAAACGGAAGCATTTGCATTTTTAAATTAAGGCAACAATAGAGCATAATGCGACTGATGGGGGACAGAGGGGCTTTTTCCTTCAAGAAGCTAGCAGCACAAAGTAGGACTCTGAAAAGGAGTTTAGAAGTATGTACCTTGTTGTCAGTTGTGACTTCAAGCTGCTGTTGTAGTTTTGCTATTTGTTCATGAAGATGATATATTTCCTGATCCTTTTCTTTCATGATGTGAGCGAGCCTCCCAGCCACTAAATGATGGTCCTTTATGGTGGCATCTTCAGACTTCTGGATAGCTAGTCCCAGTATTTCCATTTCATCCTGTCAAAAATACCCCCAAAAACATGTTACAATTGTACATAATATTTTGTGCATATTCTTGTATGAGTATTTCAAGCACAGGAGTTAAACAAATTTCATTGAATGAGAAGTAATCATATGAGCTTTATAATATTTTGTCAAGTTGAATAGTGGAATGCTTGAGAAAGAATTTGGTGTCTTTGCATTTTCAATGAATTTATTTCTGTGGAGGAAGGAGAATAGATCTCTAGGCTACAGTTACACAGTTACCTTAAATAATTTGTTCTCTTGTTCAAGTTCTTGCAAGTGTGTAGTGGACTCCTTTCGCTGAATTTCTAGCTGCATGTGCAATTGCTGAACTTCTTCATTTTTATTTTCTAGCTCCTCTCGAAACTGCTCCAATTGTTCCTCAAGGTTTGTGACCTATGTTTCCAAACAAGGGGAGCAGGAAAAGCAGTAGGCAGGCATACCAGAAATTAAATGTTATAAATTTCAAGTACAATGCCTACAGTAAACTGGTTTGCTACACACAAACAAAAGAATGTGCACCCAGTGACATTCTGAGTCCTTAAACTGAATGGCATTTTAAACATCATTAAAAAAATCAGCTGGAATTACCATGAAGTTTTTCTTAATTGGGCTGAATTTTTATTTCAGAAACACTCTTGCAAGTCAAAAAAATTAACACAGAACAACAACTATCATGGATCACAAGAGAATTTCAAAGGGATTTGGACTGCTGTCTCTCTAACTGTAAAAGATTTAATCTGTACAGTTCACTAAACTCAACAAAAAGCAAGAAATGGCAAACCAAAACATAAGTGGGAACATGGAACTTTTCACAGGCATTTTACCTCCTTTTCCTTTCTGTCCACAGCTTCTCGTTCAGCTTGCAGTTGTACTTCAAGAGGTAACTCTCCCTTTACTATGATCGTGCCAAACTGTTTCCTTTCCTCCACCTTTAAATAGAAATAATAGTTATCAGATTTTAAAAATACACTGTTTTGGTCTCAAGAAAATAAGGAAGTAGCAAATCCTTCATGAACTTCGACCAAGCAATACCTTTTGCAAGTTGTCTGCACTGATGATTAAGGCTTGTTCCAGTTCTCTTATCCTGCATTCTAGCTTCTCAATTTCTTCATTTCGTTCTTGTATATCTCTCTGAAGCTGCTCCTTAGAGAGCAAAAGCTCACTGCATTTGTCTGTTTTTTCTTTGAGATGATTTGTTAACTGCTCAACCTGGTGACAATATGGCAAGATTATTACACTGTACTACATTGGAAGGGTTTGCTAGCAATAGCAACACCATGCATTTTTGAAAGGAAGAAAATACTCCTCTTTTTCTCCCATAACGAAACTCCTACTCTTTAGGTGAAACAGAATGTACAGTCAGAATACTGCAGTACTAAATCCAACAAATACAAACAGCATTATTTAAGAAGTGGTATGTTCTGTGCCACATCGCCTACTCTCTAGAACTGATCTTGTCCTTCTGAAGCCTTCAGTCTCTGTAGTCAGTTAAAAGCAAGCAGCACAGCATCCCTATGCAGTCCACCAAAATGATGCTTTTAACATCTACGGATGGAATATCTTGACCATGTGGTCAAGATGCTATATGCCTCTGAGGAAAATCATTGTTCTAAAAATCTGTGATAAAATCATTCAAAAGAATATTCAAAAAACAAAGCTGGTTAGTGTCATACAGAAATATCCTAAAACTCATCGGGTCTTTAACATTGAAGAGAATTACTACACTTAAATCACAAAAGACAGGAAGCTTTGTTTTCTTGCTGTCTGGGGATCAAACAGACGTCATGGATGTTACAATTTCACTTACTATGGGGGACAAAACATCCAAATAAAACATTCTGAAACTCAACAGGTCAGATGTACGTATCTCAGGAACAACATTTTAAAAGATTAACTGAAGTAGCAGAGATAGTAATATCTATCCATTTCTAGCTGTATTTCAGAAATTATTAATTGAAATTACAGATAAGAAAGTTGCATAACAAATCCATAGTATTATGTACAGAGTTAAGACCTGAGCAAAACTAGCAATTGAGCAAGAGACAGGGAAAGTAATCTTTGTCCCACTCAAGAAACTGATTGCAGTATTTACAATTAGGAAGTTACGATGTAGCCAAAAGGTAGAAGACTCAAAGCATTTCAAGAGATAGGAGAGAAGAGGACCAGAACATAAAGGTGACAGGATGGTATTATTGACGTTATCCATCCATGAGTAACATCACAGTCTGAAGTGACCTCAGAAAAGTCCTGAGAGAGAAATGGAAAAATAAAAATCAAGTCTAGAGCAGACTCTATGACAACCGTCCCTGGAATAATTTGACAAAGCTGAAACAACAGTAAGAAACAAATTAAGTTATCAACTGAAAACGCTCATAGCATTCCTGCAAACCAGAAGAGGATTTAAAAAAAACCTACAACTACAAAAAATAGAACAGCTCTCTCAAAAGCACGATGAATAATGAAAATATGTATATTTACAAAATATTTCAAGGGACATTGTGACATCAAAATATACTATATAGTAAGACTATGTACCGCATTTGATAAGTGTAAATCTAATACATTACTGAAAATCCTGTATATAATTTCTAGCATATCACATTTAACATCACCCAAATCTAAACCAGCTGCTACATCTGTGGTGCTTGCACACATGATCTTACAGTCTTTCTACCTACTAAATAATTCTGATTTAAAAACATCAAATACAAATCTCAAAATTTTAATCAGTTCAGCTGTCTTTCACTACACAGCATGCTTTAAATGTCCATTGTAGCACAACTGCCAACTTAAAAGTATATACGTACATGTATATATACATATAAGTAAGGATGATTTTTACATATAGATTCATTGTTCACAGCGGCTGATGACAACTGTATCACATAGTGCTGGACTGAACACTTTGTCATATTTCATACAAACCTTTGTATTAAAATCTATTTAGAAACCCCATGAAACACAGTTCTAAACCTGCAAATTCTAAGTAAGTGAGTACTTTGACACTCACATCTCACTTATATTAATTTATGTCCCCTTATTGTCTGTGGTCCTAAACTATATCCTGGAATCATAGAATGGTTTGGATTGGAAGGGACTTTAAAGACCACAGAGCTCTAACACACCTGCCACAGGCAGGGACACCTTCCACTATTTTATATAATACAGAACACATTAAATATTACTAATATTTAAGAATTGAATTACAGCAACTGAACTACGCCAGTAAGACCGTTGATTTGAAAATTATAGTCTAACCTAACAGAGGGCATTTCAATACTGAAAATCAAGCAAGAAAATAATGCAGAAGTATCAGCCTTGATCAAAAAGCAGTACGCAAGAAAACCCACAAAAAATAAAATGTAATTTAATTGCCTAATAGTTCATCAAACAAAATCTGCAAAAGCATTATAATATATAGCATTTGCACCACTGCCACTTCTTGATTTTGCTGAGTCTAAGAATTTTCTGTGATTCCCTTGAGCTGCTGTTCTATAGTCACTACGTTTGTTTCCGTGCCAACAGACTTTCACTGGGGAGGTTCAGGTGCACACAGATAGTGCTACTACACTTCAGGTGTTAAACCTCAGTAACTCAGAGGTATACCTAGGCCGTAAACACGATGTCAAAAGACAACATAAGAACATGTAAAATTGCTAAAATAGTCTTGAATGTTTCCATGAGCTTTTGAGAATAATGCACTTTCTAAATTAAGTTAATTTTCAATAGAAGTTAAGACATTTCTGTATGTCTGCTACTAAAACCAAACAGCCTAAAAAAACCCCCGAAACACAGTTTCACTACTTTCCCTCAATACCTCACCCTTCAGTCTCAGGGGATGTACTTTCCTGGCTTGCAAATGGACGCAGAGTAGGTACACCCTAAAACAGCTTCATTATAATATCTTAACAGCTGTCAACCTGTCATTTATATTCATTAAGTACAAGTAATAAAATGTGTTACCTCTCTGGTTTGATGTTCATTGACAGGCTGACTCCTTTGGGGAACCTTAAGCTGTTGTTCCAGTTTCTGTATCTCTTGCTGGAATACATCTCTCTCATGCTCTCGGTCAATCGCTTGCTCCTGAAAGTTAAGAAATTATGTGGACACACCATTTGATTAAAAAACTATCCAAGTTAAGTGTATTATTACTTCTTACTTGCATTAATGTGAGGCTGCTAACAGTACCTCAGTATTTTAAAGGTAGGACAACCTATAGCAGCTATCATTAACATCTTTATCATTTTGGGCAATAAATTTCATATTTTTTTAATAAAAAAAATTAGCACAGCAGAGACATGCTGAGTAATATTTCACAGAAATGACAGGTTTGTTTCTTCTGTTCCAGGTACACGACACAAATGACAGTATGAAATATTTTATGATTTCTTCCCTAATGTTTGCCTTCGATAAATGTAGAATAAATAGAAATTCAAAATAGAAATTAATTCTGTGTTAATATTGATGAAGAGCCATCAGAAAAAATACACATAAATTGCTTGAAATACAGAACTGTCCTAAGCAAGCACCTACAATTAATTTTCAACTTTTAAAATATTATTAAATTCTTGGGCTGAAACCCACAACACTGTTATTATCATCTGCCTATGTCTGCTTAAAGTCTGAAAAAAATTAGCATTTCCCCCTGAACCAAACCTCAGTGCCAGTGCTACCCAGCTTCATGAAATCTGCCTTTTACCATACTTACATCTAGAAATTTTCTTGTTTTCTCAAGTTGCTTCTCCAAGGCCTGGTTTTGCTGCCTTAAGTCCATTAGTTCTGCATTTTTCTCTTGTTCTAGCTCTATGAAACGATTGACCTGTTCTTCCAAGTCTATTTCTAAGACTTTAACTTGCTTCTGAAGGTCATCATACTCTTTTTCAGCTTGACGTTGTACTTCAATTTTTTCCTTCATTAGCTTTTCTGTCTCATCCAGTAATTCTGAGTATAATAAAAGCATCACTACTTTTAGATATGAATAGTAAGCAATGTTACGAAGCAAAACCACTTCCCAAGGTATCCATGCTGTAATCTGCAGAAGGATGTGAACTGGCTTGGGTTTTTACTATTTTTCTTTTTTTGAAAATGTATTTTCTTCTGAGAAATAATAATGATAATGACTGAAGCAAATTTGTATTAAAATTACTATCCTTTAGTTAGTCTTCAAAGGACTGTTACTGAAATTGTATCAGATCACTTCCCTGTTTAAGTTTCGTAACACTTAAAAGGCCTTTGTACAATTGAAAAGAAAAGAAAATGCATGGGATCAAACCACAGCTAGAATCAGCACAGGAATTAACAATGATCCGCAGAAAACCCAACCCTCTTCTCATCCCCATCGCCAATTAAATCAATCCACTCCCAGATTTCATTATTTAATGTGATACATATAAATAATTTGAGGGAAATACTGAAAGACTTAGCGAGGTTGCTGGGCAGACAGAGAGGAAAATTACTGACCTGCAACTGGAGCTTGCAAAATCAGTGACTGCATGAATGCCCAATTTTGAGTCATCATGAAAAAGCCAGCAAGCACATATATAGGAAAGCCCCAAACCACTATAAGACTCTTAAGCCACAGCCCACTGAAGTACCTATTAATGAACTGCACGAATCCTCTGAGGTAAAACCCAAACAGCAAAGTGCATTTACTTTTGGAGAATCTTAAAAACAGGATTGATATTTAGACAGAAACAATAAAATTTACTTTCACTAGAGAAGAAAGATCCTTCAGGCACCATCATCTTACATCATATTTAACCAATTCTCATTTCTAGGTAACCATTATATTTCAATATAACAAAATGTTTAATTATCACAGTGAATGACTCAGCTGTATTTGGAAATAAAAAGGAATAAAAGACTACAAAAATATCCCTCCAATACCATCTAAGTAACTGTAATTCATAGGTGAATAAGATGATGGTTATTGATGAATTTGCTTATTATGTTTAGAAATTATAAGAAATGTTGTTAGCAAAATGTAGAACTGAGTATGAAATACAACATCAAAGCTGCAGGCCAGTAAGAATTACAAGTAACGTCAGTAAGCCAAAAGCCCAATAATTCTGATTAACAATGTCAGTACGTGTAAGTCTTCCACCCAGTTACAGATTGGCCATGCAACATACAAACACACCTGCTTGGGAAGCTGCATCGATTGCAGCATCTACTAGGCCTAGGAGAATAGAGAGAGAGAAAACAAAAAAAAGAAGCAAAGTAATTCACATGCCAGCTATAGTTTTCTTGTGGTGCAACAACGTAAGAGAAAATGAAGCCGAAGATAGATGTGGCATTTAATGACAAAGTTGTTGATATAACTTAGGGAATGTGGCAAGTTATTCTGGTATGCATGATGTAAGTACCTACACATATTCATAGAATTGTTTATCCTTACAGCTCTCATTCATGAAAATAACTTAAAAATATTTAGAAGCCTAAACCATACAACAAATAACTGAAGTGGAATCATAGACAAGGATCTTCTTTACTACAGAGTAGGAAGTAGCAGGTTGTTCTTAAAATTTTGTTGTTATATAAAATTGCAGGAAATTGCAAATATACAAGATGTGCAATATATAAAACTAGTGGCATTATAAATTGGTATAAATATTTAGAAATGAAATAAATTAAAATGATAACTTCATCCTGCTATTTACAATGTAAGCACTACATTGTACTACCGATCTGAAAGATCAGTACTTCTTAAAACACCAGTGATCTAATTTTCTTCCCCTCTCAAACATGAAACATTAATTTCAGTTATTAGTTTAAGGAAGAATTAAAAGACAAATTTACTTTATGAGGGTAAATGCTTTTTTTGAGTAAGCAGTTAGTTAGATTACATTGACATGGTATATATCTGAAATTTTCACCATCAGGGCTGAAAGCTTTCATTACTGGTAGATAAAAGGCTTTCCTTATCACGCAACTGTTGTGCTATTCTTTCCTGAAAGAGGAATTTATGAGAAAAGTTTATCTTCTGTGCCTAAAAAAATACAGCCATCACATGTAGTGCAATCATGTTCTGGTGGGGGTCTGCTTCCTAGTCTTTGAGTCTGTTTGGAAAGTATTTAGACAGTATTTTTATCCATTGCTGCTATTCCATCTCCAGTGGTAATCTAAATAAAAGCAGAATTTTGGAGATAAAGCTTTTTCTGGCTTAAAGAACAACTGTAATTTCTCAACGCTTCTACAAATTCAGTCATTTCTTGTTTAAATATCAAGAAAAGTTATCACGCTATCATTGAGCAACAGGTGTGAAAATATCACATTTGGTGCCCTATCACGTTTTTATTAATGATCACAAAGCCAATGGAGAGAAGCCTTTGCTAAGATTACTTATTATTTAATTTGAAAGCATACAGAAATCTCATAGAAAGATTGTGATGAATACATACGCTGTTCTACTGGCCCCGCATCTGCTCTCATGGCGTCCTTCTGTCTGGAGAGTAATTCCTTTTCTTCCCGGACCTGCTGCTGTTCAGCCTCTAACTCCTGCAATTTGTTACCTGTACACAGCAGCTCTTGCTCAAGATGGTCAATTACATTCACTTTTTCCTGGAGCTGCTTTTCCAGAAACGCTTTCTCATCTGCATAACCATCAATGAGGCCTGTAAAATACCAATTCGGAGGCAGATTCAATAGACAATCAAAACCAGTGTTTTTCTCGGTGAAGTCGCTACTGTATTTTGATACGCATGCACATGCATGTTAGATGCTCAACACTTGACAATTTATACTATTGTCCTTACTATCCTTTCATGATGAACAAATTACAGGAAAGATAGCAGAACACCAAACACAGCTCCTAATTTTTACTCAGCACAACACCTCTGGAGCAAACAGGAACTTCAAAGCCAAGGAAAAATACGTATGCAATAAACTGAGGAGAAAGAAATTTAAATAAATTGAGTGTAAATCACTCTAAATCTAGTCTTAAGTCAGTATTAAAAGGGATTTTACCCTGTATTGAGAATTTAGAAAAACTAAAGATATTTCCATTTGTTAACAAGGTAGACCCATCTTTTTTTCCCAGATTTGAATTCACAGAGAACACAGACCTATAAGACTGGATATTGAAACAGAAAATACTGAACGAGTAACACCATTAATAGCATTTCAAAAATCAGAGACAATACGAACTCCAGTAGTTATTCCCACAGTATCAGATGCTGTTCAAAACGAATACTTAACAGATTTGAGGTAGTGAGGGCATTCCCAGGTTAAATGGAATGCACACTCCCACAAAAACGTTATGAACAATAAAGTCTGCTAAAATCACATGCTGTAGTATTTACTTCTGCCAGTATTTTTTTCTTTTTTTAAGATATGTAATGAAAGTTGTCAGAGTTCAGTGAACAAATTTGCATTAGCTTTTCTATCACATCAGATAAGTCATATCTGATACCACTAAAACACAAGGGGTTTGAAAATGTCTCAGCTGCAGCAGTTTTCGTAGTAAGAAAGAAATGATCACAAATGACACATTTTGTCTCAAGAGAAAACCAAGTACCATCAGATGTATAATGAACATTGTTCCGCACATCTACCTAAGGAATTTGATAAAAGAATTTAGTTAGTCAGAGTATGCTCACAACTCAGTTCAACGGGCAGATATTAAATAAAAGGAGTTCTGTGGCATCTTTGTTTGGTTATACCAACACCAACAAAAAAAGGGCCCAGCCAGATAGTAGTGCATTAATGTCAAATGCACCTAACTTCCAAGCTAAACTGTACTACATACTTATCAAGGGCTAAAAGGAGCATCTAATTCTGTCCCTCATATTCTAGAACTGTTCATGCACCAAATCAACACAGCCATTCTGTCCCAATGTATTAGGCTTTTTTATTACCCAAGATTTGTGAATAAAATTTCTATCAAGACAAAATATTATCCTCCAAAGAAAGCAGCAACATAAAGCTGACTACATTCTGAAATTCTTCAATACTAAACATTTTGTAACTCCACTCATGTCAGAATATAAATTCTTAGGTCATTTATATCTTGTGGAAGAGCTCGTATTTTTGCATGTTAAGATGTGGTCCAAACAGTTTTTGTCACTCTTAACTTAATCTTAAGGAAAAAAATAGTAGCAACACCTATTTCAGATTTGAATCTATTCCATCTGAAATCTTCATCCATTCTGGTTTTGCTAAAGCTACTGAAATGTTGCAGCCAGTACTCGAGCTGCTGACACACAACATTTATGCTGTGTGAACTGACAGGCCATCGAGTGTCCCTCACACCCCATTTTAGACACATGGCTTAGAAACCTGCACTGCTTTTCAGCTTATGTGTGTCCCAGCTATTAACAGCATGCAAAATCACGATGGATTATCTGTCTGTGTAAAAAGAAGAGGAAGCCTGGCAGGGTAGCATTCTCCAGGAGTAACAAACGTTACTCTATGCTCTCCCTTTGAAATAGAGAAGTCTGCTGAACTTCAAAACTATCAAAAATATCCTTATGCTTACTACTACAGAGATCCTACCTATAGAGCAGATGTTTTTTGCATCTTTTCCAGATACTAATAAGAGATAATGATAGAAATGTTGGGTGGCTACAAAACACTGAGCTATCAAAACAAGAGAACAAATGAAGCGTCTGTCAGATTTGACCATGTTTTCCTGATGTCAGAAAAGATTATTAGATTTCCTCTGCTGTAAGACCCTACAATTTTTAATTGTTTCCTTAATGCAGTTGCAAATACACATCTTTTTAAAAGATCACTTCAAACAGTGCAAACTGAAATGTATGATCACCATATCATCATATTCAGAGTGAAGATTCTGTGTCAAGATCAAGAGGCAGCAGGCACAAACCAAAATATGGGAAACTGAATTTCAACATATGAAAATAAGTTTGGGGATTTTTCCTTTCCTCTTGTTGATGTTGGTCAAACCCTGGAACATGCTCCAGTGGTCAAACACCGGAACAGCCACCCAGAGAGGTTGTTAATTCAAAACTTGACTGAATACAGCCCTAGGCAAGCTGCTCTACCTCATCTTTCTTTGAGCAAAGGGCTGGAATAGCTGATCTCCAAAGATGCCTTCCAACCTCAACTATTTATGATTTTAAGCTGCTAACATTTCAGCTTGTCTGCACAAACAAACATCTTACGATGAAATAGATTAATTTTGAGGATTCAAACACATACACAACCTATTATTTTTAATATTATCACTTATATTTTCAGACAATAAATGAGTCAAAACTGGAAACCAGAATCATGGCGTGGTTGATGTTGGTAGGGACCCCCAGAGGTCCTCATGTCCACAACTATCCACAAGGCTGATAACGTTCTAAAATTTACAAAGAAATTGATAAAACTTTCAACTTCTTTACCCAATTAACAAGTAAGTGCGTGCAAAGTCCAACAACTCATCAAAAAAGCCACTCACCTTCAGCTTTACTAAGCTCCAAAGCCAACTGCTCTCTGGCTTTGGTTTCCTCATTAAGACGTTCCTGTAGCTCTTCCTGATACCTGACAAATTCTGTGGCCTCTTGTTGCTTTTTGAAGGACTCTCGCATGAGTTCTGTCTGAGTAATTTTAGCATGTTCAAGCTATCACAGGAAAAAAAATTACAGAAATTAGATAAACACTTATTCTATGATTCCTATTTAATTAACAGTTGCTCTACAGTGTGATGGAAAGTCTCACGCAACTTAACTAGATATCTGACAAAGTCTTTACTGAACACTCATTTGCAGAGTACAAGATGAAGAGTGAGTTGTAACAGTGTAAGCAAACAGGCTTTGTCAGCATAGTGAACTCCATGAGCCACCTGGCTAAATCCGTGTCTTTGTTCCGGTAATTCCTGATTTATGAGTTTACACTAGATTCACTTTTATTTACACATGAGTTTTGCACTAAATACAAGTAAGCTGTCACCCACCATATACTTACAATGGCTAAAAAACATTGCAGAAAACTCACAGAAGCCTTATTATAAATTGACTCAAACCGTACTTCACCTCTTTTTCTCCTTAACATGAAGGTAGAGGAGAACAGGAAAATGTGAATTTGGAACGTATCACACATTTCAACCAACAAGGGAGAAAAGCAATGCTTCTTCCAGCTGTGTTCACCTAGTAGAATTACTAAGGATTTTTTTTTATTCTTCTCCACTTGGCTGGTGGGTTAATTCTTAACATGCACTAGCACAGATGCAGCACAGTCTCACTGTGCCACTGTCCTGAAGTACTGGAAAACTAGGTCACATAAAATTGCATATTTACAAGTTTAGACAGATCCAAAACGGCAATTTCAGAACTAATTAGAATTGGAATTACAAAAGCAAAATAATGCATAAAAAAGGAACATTGTTAGAAGTTTTGATTACACAAAATGTCCATCTAAGATAACAGCAAACTGAAATCAATTACCAAAATCTTTACTTCTCAACTATTAACAGTCTACACCCAGCTCTCTGAGAGACACAAACACAATCAGTTACAACTGCACTCTGCATGAGTTCTTTGTGGAGCCTGTATTCAAAAAACACAATTTATTTTGAATAAGAACAAAGTTAGAAAATGAAGTAACACATTTTCTGCTCATTTGTTTTTTCAGGTTTTAAAAAAAAAATTAATATTCTGGTTATTGGCAGATATTTCAAATACAGTAACATCTACCATTTCTGTAAAATATTCTGTCTCTCAATTTCTTAAAAAGTAAAAGCTTTCTCACTAACTCCAGCTAGGTTCACGAATATGAGGAGCTTGCCTCAAAAGCGCTGAAAAATGGGCTAAGGAACATTTAACAGAACAGTGCACACAAAATTATCCACTTACACTTTGAAAAGAATATCTGACTAATCAATACATTCTCTTTTATAATACACTGACTTTAAATACTTGATTTCTTTTCTACAGCATTCCTTTTTAGATGGACATCATTAACGTGTTCATGTTAATTATTTATTCTGACAGATGTTAAAGAAAGGTCTAAATACTGCAACTGGTTTGAGATATTTTTAAAAATCACAGAGCATTATTACTTTACCCTTATATTTTCAAGTGCTTAATGAAAGAGCCATCTCAGATAAAAGGGGTAACATATGATAGATTTAGTTTCTAGATAACCATAACAGTGGCTTCCTGAAATGCATGAAATATTCCAGTTAAAACTCAGAATAAAAATTATTCTCCAGTTTTTTTCAGCTATAACAACTCAAAGTAATATTAAAAATATCACAGGGCAAAACAAAAAAGAAGTACAAACACAAACATAATTTTAAAAGATCAACAATTTCTCCACTGGATCACTGGGAACAATCTGCCAGCTTGTGCTAGTTACTGTTACTAGTCAGTGCCCCAAAGCTAAAAAGGAACAACTTTGACTGCAGTCTCTCCCCCAACATAAATTATTTTCAGCGAGAAAAATGAAATGTAACATATTACATTGAAGTGCTTTAAGAGGAGATCTCAAATATCTCGAATTTAACATATTTCTGTGTCTAATAAATTCCTTTTGTTAAAAATGATCAGAGAATTGTATAATTAAGGCTTTTTCAGTGCCCACGAAAAACTGACTAGGAAAAGGGCCTGTCAGCAGTATATAATAATTTTAAGAAAACAGAAAAGTTTATATAACTTTTCACTGCATTCTCTTCTATCAAAGCTTAATTTCTTTTAAAAACTTGTATACTTACTGAATAGGGAGGTGTAGGCAAGGAGATTTTAGAGACAACTTTTAAAATGTGCCCATTTTTTTTGTGGCTGAAGTGAAAAATTGAAGTATTTACAACTACAGAATTATTCTCATCCAAATGTTCAGTGAAAGGAAAAGGATATGGTAAAGGCACACGAGATTCAACCTCATATATATCTTCTTCTTGGCCTTCAGTCCACAAACCACTAAACAGATTAGATGCCCAGTAGGTGCGGTAAGAATCCATTCCAAAAAATATTGCTCTTGCTGTCTTCTCAACTGTCCTGTGGGTATTTTGCACTAGCTAGGCTGGCTTTAGAAATTTCTGACAGGAATTTGTAGCTGAACACACGCAATTAACTGTCTGAAGACACATATATCAGAACAGTCAGTGACAAACCTACTCAGAATCAGCACGAAGCCTCAGATCACTTTTCAAGCAGAGTAATTCCGGGGTGGATTAATCCCAAATAAAGAGGTACAGGAAAACTTCGTATAGTCACTCCTAAAAAGTCCTTCTTAGAGAAGTTTCACATGAAAAAGCAACAGAAATCTTCCAATAGCAGCTGGCAAATAATTTCCAAGGCAAGGAAGCACAATCTTGTTCTACTTGGCTCAGGAACGCTGCAGCAGACAAGCAAGCCAACAAAACTGAAACTAAAAATTTTCCAACTCCACTACGGCAAACGAAAGAAAAATACAGGTATGTCATTATTTGCATTCATCCTTGTTCCTGGAGTTAATTCAACAGGAAGAACTTTCTCAAACTCTGCTACTTTAAAGGCTTCCTGCTAGTATTTCCCAACTGAAAGAGTTCAGGGGAGTGGCCCAGTTTATTTACCTATACATAACACCAGCAGGTGGAATTTGAATTAATACACCCACCATATGCCTTGCCTCAAGTTTCAAACTGCACGTCAGGTCTGAAAGTGTCTGTTCAGACAGGTCTCATACAGCTACTTTGAAGATTTTGCCAGGTTTGCTCTTACTCTTTTAAGCTTATTTGAAGAAATGGATACATGTCTGTATGCACAAGACAACGGATTAGAGGAAAGGTTAAAATCGTTTCTGCCTGTACACCAGTTTTAGATTATAAAATATTACAGACTAGAGAAAAATATTCAGTTTCTGAATATTTTAAAATAATTTTAAAGTCACCTATATATCCGTGGCATACACAAGAACTGGATATAATCCATTAAGCACACACCAGACATTGCAAACCAGACAAGTTTGAACACTTGCAAAGCCCCTCCACAAAACAGCCAGCGAGGTGTCAATATTTATACTGTGGGAAAAGGTGTAAACAGATGAATTTTTTAGTAACTTAAAAAAAGCCAAACATATATGATCATCAGGGATAAACACATCTTTGTATAATCAATATTAATACAGAGAATGTGTCTGTATTTGTTGGAGCCAGAACTCTGTTGCTGGTGTTGGCAAAGTCTCACCTACAAAGCTATGAAGGAAAAATAAACCTTCTCAATCAACTGGCATTAAAGAAAAATAAACTGTTTAGGAAACACTGTTTTCACTGGTATCATGAAAAGCAAATACTTATTGTAAAAATATCAGTCAAAAAATTAAAATAATTTATGGCTATGTGTACAAGTATTGCATTTAAAGATCAATAGCAATGTCCAGAAAAAATAAGCACCAAGTGGAATAAAGAATTGACAATACTTTCATTACCACAGCATGAGTTCTTTGTTACTGTAAAACTTTAAAATTTATTTTCTTTTTATCATATCCTCTTTTAAATGCAAAATTTCCTACAACTGTTTAACTACATTTTTTAAGAACTCCACAAACTGAAGTATCTGTGTATTCTTTTTTGTTATTATGGAATTCTAGGCCTTAAGCTGAAAAAAGACCTCATAAAGCCAGACATCTCTTGAACTGAACTCCAGTGCAAAGGGAACAGAATTGTTGAAGACCAACTTTGCAAATAAATGCCATGTAGAAACTGATTTACAAGATCCACCAGAATATTTGCTATTTAGATAGCAAGGCCAGAGGTGAGTTTGAAGAACTTGTATTTAAATTACTTTTAACTTTAGTATCTCACAAATTAGGTTTTTTCTTTTTTTTTACAAGAAGTAGAGTATCAACTTCACGTTTGAAGTATTTTTCAAAAGCAACAAATACTTCTAAAGCATTAGACAGTTGAAGTACCATAGTACACTCATCATCACAGATTTTTTTCTCTTTTCCAATAGTTATGATATTCACACTTTACACTTAGGGATTGTTTAAGTAATAGTATTACTAAGTTAACTAATAGTCTCAAACAGATTAAAGAGCAGACTCCAAAGTTTAAGTTCCTTAATAGAGCTTAATACTTTGATACCTTCAAATTGAAATGTACACAATCTAAAAGTAAAGCACACTATTTAAGCAGTGTGATTTGAACTGAGCTAGGTATATACCTTCCCTTTCAGTTAACAAGGAAGTACTCCAGACAGCAACTAACACACCACCATACAAAGTACCCCAATAGCAAATTGCCTCTCTTTTTGCATACTATTCCTGAGTCACATACCTCACATAAATGCTGGAGTGCAGACTCCTTTTCTGATAGCAAGGTGGATATGTGCCTAACTGACCATGTTTAAATCATAGTTGGAAGAGGCAGCAGGAGAGCTCCATCTTTTTGGCCAGTCAATTGTCTAAAATGTTTGTCAAGAGAACTAGGCACTGTTCCACTTAATCCTCCCTCTTCACAAGGGCCAGACCTATGTGCCCTGACACCTCCTGTCTCATCTCTGGATTGCAGCAGAACGCAGATGATCCATATGAGCAATGAAAGACTGCCTAGATTGACAAGCATGCCCAAATTCAGGCTTCCTCTGCAGATGAAAGCAGATTTCTAACAGGAAACTAAATTAATCAGTAAAGTCATGCTGGAGCATTCTTTTTTTTTTGGGTGGAGGCACCCGAAGCATTGTTTCAGCTGTCAAAATGCACTTACGGGTTTTAGGCTTATGAGAATACATTCACAAGAAAAATAAAGAAAAAAAATCCAATTGAGACACAAAATTTAAAATGCTTCTCTATTAAAACACCCCACCTGATTTGAAGTTTCATTGATAGCTTCCAGAAGCTTTTCAACAGCCGCTTGCAGTCGAGAACTAATATTCAGAATGAGCTCTTCATTTTCAGGATCTATTTCCATCCCACTTTCTGCAAGATGTTGGCTCAGCAGTCCTTCATCTGCTGCTCCTGACCACATGTTAATATCATCATCTCCCATACTACTACCATGATATGAGGAACAGGACTCTGGGAAAAAAAATAGTTACCTTTTCACATGGACTCTTAGCAATTCAAACATGAAAAACTGCACAACTGAGTTACAATTAAAAAGACAAGTCTGGAAATGATTAAAATATTCGCCTTGATCACAAAAACAGAAAGGGAAATATTGCATACTAAAACTCACACAAACAAGATAAACAATGTGTTAATTAAAAAGAAGCAGAAGTGCAAGAGAAAAGGAGATATTAACAGACAATATTTTAGACATACTTTCAGTATGTTTTGGGGCTCTGACACTCATCTTCAAACCTTTGTTACAATCAGTAATCCTTACTACTCAGAATAACTTGCAATAATACTTGCAAGATTGTCTTTAAAATACAAATCAGTTAAAAAACCCAAACAAAACCAGAAACAGACTGTCGGTCCTTCCTTCACCAACACTCAATTATGTTACTGTGCACTAACACAGAAGTGCTCAAGTCAGTGAATCAAACTCAAGTGAGTAAAACGAAAGGCACGCATGCAATTCAGACAGCTTCTCAGGACAAACAGACTGGAATACAGAACAACAATATTCAGAATTGTTATTAGTGAACTGAACATTTACTAAAATGGGTAGCTGAACAAATCAAGTACAGTGTAGCAGGACTGCAACTCTCCCTGCTGCTGGGCCACCTGGCACCTGCCTGCTTCTCAATCTTCCTGAGGTCTGATTCCATTTAAGGACACTATCCATTCTTTCTGAAAAGCCAGACACACAAGGTTTGCCTATGGTATTAGACTGATAGCCATTCATCTAGAACACAGCAAATCTGCTATATTTAGAATTCAAGGCTGTATTTAAGCAATGTAAGTGAAAGCAAAGTCTTGAGATGTTTTAAAATCACACTTTAAGTATGAAAGAACAATACAGTACGTACATCGTGACAGTAGAAACTATTGTTGATAGAGTCTTTTAAAAATAAATGAGTGTTATGTCCTTAGGCTGACAGATTTGAAATGTCAGAAATAAACTGTGGAAAGTTTTTTAAAATGACAGTTTGTTTAAATGGAATATATTTCTGAAATATATATTTTGGTATGGTGCTTTTTTATCAATTAGGTGTTTTTGCTTAAGATTGTCTCAAAAAATATCTCATTTTTCAGGAACAGCAGAATGACTCAATGAATTAAGAACAGTCAATGTCTGTTTAGCAATGAAGTTGCAATACTGGGTTATCTTTGAATTCAAGTTCCTGGTTACTCCACCAATGGTGACTGCTGAACTAGAACAGTTTGTTTAGTTACAGAAATTGAATTGAAATTTTAACAGGTCAAACTTACAAATTAAAAATGTAGTTAGGTCTCATTGTTTTTGACTCCTAACCAGGTAGGCAAATAATATTGGCAGGCATATAATAATATGTGTACTCTTGTCGATGTTGTTTGAACCTAGCAAGCTAGTCAGATTCTAGTTTTGAGGTTTGTTTTTAGCTTTTTCTTAACAAGTTGCAACATGATTAACCACCTGGTGCACTTAAGACACATTCCTACCTGCAAGTATTCTGACAATAGTATCTGCAGCCATATATATAATGACCCATTCAAAACAAACTAAACTATATTGATTTTAACTGAGGAAGGTTTCACTTCGTTTACTTTTCTCTTAGAATTCCTAAGATTTTTCAAATGCAGACGCATTTAGCAATTTTTTTCTTCTATGTATTATTACTGTTTCATATCTCCTTTTAGATATGTGAGATATAATGTTACAAACTGTTTTCACACTCCAAAGGGAAAAAACAGAAGCACACTATATGCATGAATGGAACAAATAACCAGATGAATAGGATATACATTCACATGGCACCTTTCATCTACACAGGATTTCAAAGCACTTTTGAGTACTGCACTTTGGAACTTCAGTCATAAACTCCTGTAGTGGAATCACCCTAGCAGTGGCTAGCAGTCATTTTCTGCCAGCACACGAAACATTTGCAATGAGTTTATAGACCATAAAAACTTTCCCATAATACCCTAATATTCCATGCCCCTGCAGAATAAGGAAGGCTGCAAAATTAACAATTTCACATTTTTTATTCAATAGCATTTTGATTTCTTACCACCCAAATTTGGGCAGAGTTTGGGTGTTTCAAAATAACAATAGTGATACAGAAGCTTTAATATCCTCAGAGTAGAAAGGACCTTCATTTGAGATGGACATCAAGCAGCATAAGTATTTCCAAATGCTGTGCCAAAGTACTGGTTAAAGACTAAGTTGAAGGAAAATATATTCCCTGCTGAGCCACCGACACACTTACTGCAGCACCTGATGCTCTTTGGAAGCCACCCATCTTAAGAACTGACCAGGTAAGACCCTGCTTAGCTTCAGAGATCTCACAAAATAAAAGCCCACAGTACAGTAGCACAGCTATAAACAAGATAAAACAATGACATATTAGTTATTGCACAATCTTATTCTTTCCTGATGGAGTACAAATTATCTATGTAATATTCCTGTTTTCCTTCTCAGGTTCAACGCATAATTCAAGGTCCTGTCACCCTTCTATTTCAGTATACTGTTTCCTTGAGAGGTACCTTTGAATTGCGCAATGATGATTGTGTGTAAAATACAAGAATATAGATTATACAAAATGACTTCAGAAATGTGCAGTTGGTTGCAAAATCATCTAAACTGGCTGTCTGGAAACTTCTGGAGAAAAACTTCAAAACACTGATGACAGCTCAGAATGTAATTTTTGAAAGCCAGGTCCAGAATATGTCTCTTACATTAATAATATCATTAATATTATTTCTTCTTGCCAGTGACACCAGAACAGTACAAAGTGGCGTCCAGGAACTCATAACAAGACTTCAAAATCCTGTTTTGCTTATGACAATTCTTTTGTAATTCACTTCCATTTCTTCTGGGTAAATACAAAATAAATCAACATTAAAATACCATTTTGTTATATGAAGCATCTCAGAACAAAACATCATAATGTACCTGAAACACAACTAAAAAAAGTGAGGAAAGAAAAAGTACGCTGTTGCTGAAAGTATAATTTGATACATGGAAACTTTACTAGTCTCAAAGATAACAAAGGAAAACCAAAGAGTATCAAATGCACAAAAAAATTGCAATAATTCTGTTTATACCGTGGGGTTGGCAACTCAGATGATAAATGTAGGCATCCATATTATGATTTCTACAAAGTGGAACTTAAGAACACAAATTCATGTTAAATGTCTTCTTAACTGCACAGTAACAGTCTCTGTATATTTTCTCCCCTCAAAATGGTCTTAGTATACAGCATCCTTCTACAAGATTTTCAGCGGTGGAGGTAAGAAATAGAAATGTTGTCCATTCTCATTAATCACCCCTGGCAGCTGCATGTC
Organism: Origma solitaria; assembly: GCA_013397895.1. Classification (NCBI taxonomy): domain Eukaryota; kingdom Metazoa; phylum Chordata; class Aves; order Passeriformes; family Acanthizidae; genus Origma; species Origma solitaria. The sequence continues at coordinate 134,906 of VZRL01000471.1, read as the reverse complement.
TAATCCCCATTTTGTTTATCCTTATGATGCTGTTCAACCTCCCACCCCAAAAGAGCTAAATCAAATTTCTCCATCCTCCAATTTTGTTTTTTAGTCAATACAAAATAATAAACAGATTATAACTGGCCTAAGAAAAACTATAATCTCTTTGTGTAAACTCTCTCCTTGTAATGAAAAAAAAAAAATCAACAAAACAAACAAAGCTTTATATTGTTTCCTTTACCATGGAGCATGCAGTTCAGCACATCAGATGTCATGGCCCACTAAATCTTAAGAAAAGTGCTAAATTATACAGTGCTTGCTCAGAAGTTTCAGATACAGAAGTTGTTTATGAGCTGCCAGCTGACATTTATGAAGCAATACATATCTGGCATCATGTAGAGCCAGTACTTCAGTTTACTCCTGGGATTCCACTAAGGAATTAAGGTTAGGGGTTACAAGTTGAAAACAAAAAATCTGTTTTGTGGCAGTGCAGTGTTTAGCTATTTACTACCTTTTTCCTGGTACACTGCTCAGAAATAAGGAGCTCAGAAAATTGGCAAGAGAGTTTAATATTTGAGTAAGGCCATAACCTCACAGGCTTCTCCAGAGCAACCTGCATTACTGCTGTCTCTCTACCCAAGTAAACTCACCAGATTACTGTGCATAAATGCCGTTGACTTCCAATAATATGTTTTATGACTGAAATTTGAACTTTACTCACTCTTCGGGAAATAACATCCTGAACTTGCAGACAACCCAGTCAATGCCCCAGATAAACCCTGATGCACTCTATAAATCAGGTGTGGTTACAAGTATATGACCTCACTGATTAAGCTTTTAAAACTGCTGTAACTCAGCAAAAAAAGTAAGCTGAGTTTTGCTTGTCAGTAAATATGGATTATGTTCAGAATGTCAGAGAGAATTCACTTCAATAAACACATTATTTTACTACTTTATTATTAAATTTTTATTGGTATAAATTTATTCCTACACATTTCCTAACTAACTTAAAAGGAAGATCTGTTTGGCTAGGTACTAGAAAATACAATAACATGCACAGTTAAAAAAAACAAAAACAAAAACACCCAGTGTCTACCTATTTCTTACTTCCATAAAACAATGGGGAAAAATTTTAAAATTAATAACAAGAGTCCCATTGCTGAAAACACTAACAGAATTTGTCATCTAATTCCATTTGAAGAAAGATCAAATACTTTAGCTGATGAAACAGTACAACCACTATTATGGCTGCATGACCCCACTGGCAGAAAGGATGCTGCTGTATCATTTTGAGAGCAAAAAAGGAGAACTGTGAATACAACTCAGAGATATATTACAAACCCTGCATTCAGCCATTATAGCTGCTGTAAGCTTGGTTTTCCTTTAATTTTTACTTTTTACTTTGGTAACTCCTTCCTTCCTTGTTATTTCTGAGTGTAAGGAAACACACAGAAAGGATACTGGAATAAACAACTGGTAGCTGGACAGCTCGAATGCTGCTCTGTCCCAAGGAGGGGCATTACAAGAACAGACACAGTTTTCTTACAGAACAGTGAAACCTTGCATACCCCTTCAAAATACACTAATAGCAAACACAAGAGTTAAAACAGTCAACCCTTGTCACTAGCAGAATAGAACAGAGCTTTCTTCTACCTGAAGAGAGTACTCTTTCATCAGAAGACTTCACAAGAAATTAGCAAATCATTCCGATTACAGGGCATGTTGTGTGCTTAGACACTAGTATTATGAAAGCCAGCAATAAGTCAAAATGACAAATAAAGGTACTTTTTAACTGTGTTTTGCTACATATATGTAATGCAAGTATTCCATATTAAGAATTGTTAATGACAATAATTAGTGACATGTACAAGTATACAAATTGATGTGCAGGAGCAGGCAAAAAGTGAATGCATCAAAAACGAAGGCCAGAAGCTTGGTTATCCAATTTACTATTGGAGGAAAAAGACAAAGACTCAAAAGTCAGAAGTTTCAAAAGATAATTTTTCACAACTAAATACAGTCAAATGTGCAGAAAACACAAGTTCCTTTTTTTTTAATGAAACAGCAGTACAAGCATAAAAGTGCTGTTAACTTGAAAAATTAAAGAAGTTTTAGACTACAACTTTATATATTTCATTGCAGATAACCTTTCGAGTGATCAACTGAAAAAGATGTCTCTGTGTTACAAATTCATACAACCTTTAACTTGCCCCAAGGCTTAACATGACCTATATTTAAAGCCAGAGGGAATCAATAACACGCAAAAATCTACATTTTGAAAGAAGGAGGTAAAGTTCACCTTCATTTAGCAGTTGCATTATTATCCTGTAATTGACATTTTCTTAATACTGAAAGGTAGTATTTGACTTCCAGTTCTTTTTCTCATTCAGTTAATGAGTTAGTTAAAATTCCAGCCAAATCAAGATGTATAACGTGTTTCACGCTAAACTGATCAGTTGTCCTTTGCTTCCCCACAAGATCCAGAATGCATATGCACAACCTTAATGGTACCTAAATAGCAATGCAATCGAACATCTACTCTTGCCCAAAAGAGAAATGGACACACACTATCGTAGCGCAGTCACAAGAAAATAAACAGAGCCCAGCAAAGTTCTTATACACTGGTATGCAACAAATTACAACATCAAAATGCTCCTCTAGGCTCATGCCAACTAGCCCTCCTGGGAACAGCTGATGGGAAAGTGTTGTCAGCTAAGAACTTCTTGGAACTGTGTCCAAAATCGGATTTGCGTGCAACCATCTCTTTAGGAAGTGAATGAAGTCCACAAGCACATATCTACAGGCTTGTCCCAAGCCAGCTGGCCTCAGTGACCAGCAACATACCTACTTTCAGTGCACCAATGGAGATACAGCCCTTGCCAGCTCCCATTCCCCACAACTACAGAGGAGGGTGTAAGTGGTGGAAGATGCCATGGAGATATGTTTCATTCTCTTTGCCTCCTTCACCAGAAACTCTTTTTTTTTTTGACTTCTCAATCACTTTCCCATTCTGTTGCAGGCTTTGCAACAGGACCCTATATGTGAACTGTAACTCATGCGGGGCATGACCCAGACAACTCCTGAAAGTCTCTTAAGCAGAGATGCCATATGCATTCAGATTAAAAATAGGTTGTGGGGCTTTTCTCTTAAAAAGAGTTTAATCTAAAATATCAAAACTAAGGGTATTTAAATATGTAATTCAAGTATGCAAACAATACTTCTTATGAAATATAAAACCATACATTCAGTACCTTTTTCATACCCCACACGGATGCAGGGCTTTATTGACTCCTCTGTCTCCACGTCCCATCCAGCTTGTTTGGAAGGCTGGACTTTCCCAGACCGATCCAGTAACCCAAGAACATGCTGACCAATTGTCTCCTCCATTGCCACAGTTGTCTTTACAACTTCTAAAAGAATCTTCATGAGTTTTTCATTAGCCTTCTGAAAAACATGCCTGCAGGATAGAAACTAATTAATCCTCTGGTTTTTCCCTGATTTCCAAGTGGGTTTTATCCCTTATACAGCCATGCAACCAGAAAAAATTTGCAATTGAAACAGCAAAATTAAGATTTCTTTTTTAAGGCTAAATTCCACATCATATAAATACTAAATACATATCTGTGTAAAAAGTCAGTTCTTTGTACACAATTTGTAAAACGTCAAAGTATTTATCAATATTTCTACTTTTATCTTGGCATTTTATCTAGTCATTCTTTTAAAGCAGAGGTCTACTTTTCCCTGGTATTCATTATAAAATTAATCTTTTCTCAAAATGACAATTAAGAAGATTGTTCCTCTATACAGATCAAGAAGTTACAGAATAGTCAAATGGGATTATAAAATAAAACAACCATACTATTTTAAACTTAATTCACATATGTACATAGAATATTTATATAAATACATGTGTATAAATAATGTTCATGATTCAACGTGTGTAACACAAAATATATAGTAAAATAGGCTAAGATTTGTCTCATCCTCCATGCCATTACAGTGTTAGGCTTTATTAAAAAAAGACACTATTTAACTTAAACTACATAAACTTAGAAATATGATTGTCTAGAAAAAAAGATGCACATTATCATCAGTCGGAATAAAGTTTATAAATATTATTAATTTAACAGCAAGAACATGATTACCAAAATTTAAGAAAAATATTTTCATAACAGTTCTAAGCACCTTTCTTTAGAAAGAAGAGCTGAAGGTGTTTCATCAGGTTTTCTTCCCCCATCTTCATGCTCAAAGATCTGGTCTCTCACATCGTTCTGGTTTTCATTTTCATTCTGAGTAAGTTTTGGCAGAGGGAGAGAAAACAAAAAGGACAGGAATCCTGTCATGTCAGAATCAACATATTCTTCTTATATACAGTAGAATATGAAATTTAAAGCCTAAATTAGTAGTAATTTCTTTTTTAATATGTCTGCACCAAATTACAAATGAACTAAAAGTCTTACTATGTGGAAAAAAAATATTAACAAAAACAAACCAGTAAATCAAAGGCAGGGCCAATTAGAAAGAACTTTGTTACACTGATTAGACAGTTGTATTTTATGTTGGTGTTGCTATAGCAATATGAAAATGTGAGTTCACTTAAGGAAATAGCTGTAGCAATAATCCCCACCTTTAAGGTGTTCAACCAGCTTCTGCTCACCTGGAGTAAAAAAAGAAAGTCTAACTGTACACCTCTTGAATCTTAAAGCTGTTCTGTTCCAGCATTACCCAATATCTTTTAGAAAAATATATTACATAAAAGAGATAGCAGTGAAAAGGAATCTTTTACTGGTTTTATATGCCATGGTTGCCCAGAAAGTCAAAGTCCATATTTACCTCTGTCTGTGTGCTGTTGTTTTGTAACTCACAAAACAGCTTCTCTCTTCCGGGTACGGAATGTTGTTTTAACGATTCCAATTCTTCTAAAAGCATCCTCTCTCTCTCTGCAACCAGGCTGTCATTCTCCATTGAGACACGCTAAGAAAGAAGTGTTATAGAGGCTCACACAGTTTCTTAAGCTTCTGAGTAAAGCGAGTCCTGTCATTTCTAATTTTTTACAGACCTTGAACAATGACATTTCAGTCCACCTCTTTAAATCGTTACAAAAACACTGAAAGATTTCTAGAATGGAATACAGCTAAAAAATACTTAAACCTTCTTCAAGATTTTCATACTATTGTAATGCCCTTTAGGAAACACAATGGTTACAATGCAAACTGGAGGGAATTTCTGAATATTACATGCTGCAACACATTCTGCACAAGAAACAAAGATGAGAGTAACTGATTTTTATAAAAAGCCTACACTTATTCTCTTTTAGAAGAGCTAGAAGTGTTCATGGCTTAAACAAAATGCAGACTTTCCTATGCGGTTCTTATGAACATACATACTTGGCATCAAAAACTGGAAAAAAGCCAGCAGCCTAAGTTCAACTTAATGATTTTTATCAGTTTCAGGAATTTGCAACCCTGACAAAGATGCAGTTACAAACTGAAAGAAAAAGGTAAAAGGAGAAAGCATGCATATATCGAAAGGAAAGAAAGTCAGGATAAATCATTCTATGACACCTTAAATGCATCTAGGAGAAACAGACACCTGATGTTGCTGGAAAGGATTCCTAAGGTACAAGAGACTGGCTTTCTAGATTCCAGAGGTCAAGCCCAAACTTAAACACAGCAGAACCAGGTTTGGAAAAGGCCTGGAGCTCCACTCCACGGTAAAGGAAAGAATTTTAGAATTTACTGATTACTATCTTCACGTCCTTTTTGGTAATGTTACATGGCTGAAACTAAATCAGGGCAAAACACATTCTTCTGGATTCTGTTTGCCTTTCAATGGAAGGAATCCTTGAAAGACATGCCTATAAATGACATTATTTTTGAAGCATTAATAATTAAGATAAACTAATCAGTTTCATTAGCAGACCTACTGCAGGCTTTGAATAGATACAGAGTGACAGCAAATTACGTTTGAAGAGGCAAAGAAACATTGATGTTTCCCACCAAACCCCACAGATTTGGTTTCATTCTAAAAGTTGGTAAGGACTTATCTCCCAGAACTGGGGGAAAAAAAAACCCCAAAATGCCAAAACACATTGCTGCTGGAAGTCACTGACACAGTACAAGTCAGAATGATAAAAACAAAGAATTTTCTAGTATTTCTAGCCATGGCTGGTGGCTTCATTGATTTAAATGGCTGCTAAGCTGCATCCTGCACAGGGCCATGTATCTGGAAAGTGGCACAATAGACAGTGCATCCGCACTCACTCTTCTGGCTGCTGTGCAGCACTGCAGGTTTGCTCCACATTTACAGAAGTTTAAACTGATCCATCACTGAGTGATTAAGAAATATGTCTTCTATAAATATATGCATATCTGTGTCTTTATGTACACACACACACAAACAGATATGTGTGTGTGCACGAGTGTGTAGGCATGCACACAGTAAATACGTGCATGTCTCTCTCTTTATATAAATAGATATAAATGCATAAATGTATATAAATCTGCCCGGTGATGTCCCTTTTTTAACCCATGTTAACGCAGCGGTTGAACGCTCTATTACCTCAGCTAATTGCACTTTAAGACTCTCCAGCTCTGCTAAGAGTTGATCCTGATTTTCCTTCTGACGCTCCATTTGCTGCATGTGCCCCTGTCTCAGCAATTCTGTTGCCTGCTGATGCTCCTGGTACTGCCGCACGAGCTCCTGCCGCATGTCCTCCAGGCGCTCCTCATACAACAGCAGCTGACTGGATGTTTCTGCGTCTGTGGCCGTCATCCCACCGTAGCTCTGAAATGGGAACTGTTTTAGCATTTTACGTTCAACAACTGCTCCTAGTAAATATTTACATCAATTTTAGAAAATACTTTCACAAATTAAAGTAGCTGTCAGGAAAGCATTATTGTGTTGCCTGCTTCTTGGAAGGCCCAGGCTTAGAATTATTCTCCATTTAGGAGAATTTTTTTCCAGTAACTGTAAATGGTATAAACTTTTATGCTTTTTATGACTGCTTTTTACCTTATTTATTCCAGCTAGCCCCACCCCATGTTTGTGAAATGGTAACTATATGCTTTATAACACTTTAATAATTTTTGTGTTCAGCTGATATCCTTTATCACAAGAGACTCAAACTGTTTATGCATTATTTTTAATCTGCTTCTTGTATAAACACTAGAATATAACCTGTCTTACAAAACATCTTTAAACAATTTATTGTCTGCAATACAGCTGGTGTCATATTCCCTTCCTTAGGCATAGCACACAGGAAAGAAAGGTAGATAATTTAGGTCTGATGTTGTCAACCCTTTAAAAGGGAAAGGGAGATACTTAAATGGAATTTTCATGTATTTTTCTTTTCTGTTTTTTTCAACACTTACCGATGTTTCTTCTGCAGTACGACCTTTGCTATGGGAGAAAGGTTCTTCAGAAACCACTGACTGATGTGTGGTCTGTCCTAATATGCAATCAGGGCTGCTATTAGAATGAAGCTGTTCTCCAAGTGAGTTCATCTCTCCAGACTCTTCACTGAGCTCCTTGCAGAGTGATTTCAATTCTTCTTCATGCTTACTGCCTTTTTCTGTTGCTTTTCTAAGAAGACTGTCAACCTCTTCCTCACTGTGCTGCTTCTTAATTTCAAAATGTATTCCCTCTTGATGTACAATCTGTGTTGGTGCTGCTTCTTCCTTCTGCCTAGCAATTCCTGACAATTCAGTCTGTTTGGCAAATGCTACACTCATTGACACAATAACCTGAATAAATAAGAGAAGCCTGTATTAGTTTATGCTTCCCAGCATCTCCTGTTACTGAAGAAATCTCATATATGACCATAAACAATATGAATAAAAGTACCAAAAGTTCCCAGAGGAAAACAGAAAGGTAAAAGAACAAAGATACCTTGTCAATCTTGAAAATGGTCACATCTTAAAATACAGACATGCTGTATTTAAGGTATTTTAATAAACTACAATGCTGTTTTCAGTTACAACAGACTATTTTGCATGGAATTACCAAGTTCTTTTTAAAAAAGATCCTGTCAGGCAATTTTAAAAGTCCTGGCACGCTGACATAAGAGCAGCTAGCTGTGCTAAGCTTTCTCTATCTAACCAAGCATCGTATGCAAAAGTTTGATCAACATGGAATTTTGGGCTGTATAAAGAAAGCACTGCCATGTGCTTGATACTCAGCACAGGAATTTTACTTGACCAGAAAGAAACTACTGTGCCTAATTAGCTGCAGCTGCAGTCACAACAGGTTGGTAACTTTTGTATTGCTAAATTTCTCCTCCTAATACAAATAAACCCCTTTTCCAATCATGTGAGCAACACTTTTCTAGATTTAGAACACAGTCATTTATAGCACAAGCTACAAAAAGTGTGAAAAAATAGTATAATGAAAACAGAAGTGTTACATGTGAAAACACCAAACTCTTCCTTTCCAGAAAATGTGAATTTGTTTTTTGAGCTTAAACTGATCTTAACAAAATGCAACATTTTTTTCCTCATAAAGAAAGGTTCCTGGCAGCAGATAAGAGAATTCTTTTTATTCTGCAAAAAAGTGGAAACTTTTTTGCACATCAAAAAGCAAGTAAATCCACAAACAAATAAATATACTCTAGCTATAAAATCTTAATTTTACTTTTCCTGTTTTAGAGTTACTAGATCCAAAGAAAAACCATGCATTTTACACAATATATTAAAATGCACAATAAAATACGATCAGAAAATAGTATGAAACTGTTAAGTGCAAAATCTTTTGAACTGACCCACTGGTAAGTGCACGGTAGGCAAGAAATACCCTTTAAGTCTCTGGATTTTTAAAATAAATTCTAGTGCAGAATATGGTAGGGTAGCATGTTGTCTATTTCCTTTGAAGTTTTAAACACCACAACTACAACCCACATGAATAGAATTTATGAGTTAGGAATAGGACAGATAGCTAAAAAACCCCAAAAGCTTTCAGAATTTTTTTAGACTTTCCAATTCAGAAGCCAAATGAAACAATTCCTTGTAAATAAATCCTACAAAAGTTAGCATACACTACAGCAACTGTCTAAATGGCTGAAAATGGCAAATAAAAATGACAGATTTTTTAAACATATTTTGAAGTAACAAATGAAAAGTAATACCTTTGCTACTTCTTCTTCTAATCTTTCTTGGTACTGCTTTTGTAGCAATTGAACAACATCCAGATCATTCTGAATTTCAATCTCCCTACCAAGCTGTAAGAAAAATATGAAATCTCAGATCATGTATTTATGATTTTATTTCATTAGTTTCACGTTTCAGTCTGGCAAGAGATTTTTTTCCTCAAATAGGTTTTCTTCACCTCATACAAATCATGTAATTTTGTACCACAATATAGAAGAACCAGGTAAAAGACTTCGCCTTGTTCTCCCTTCAAAACACATTTTAAAAGTTGAGTTTGCAACAACTCTTCTTCCAGTACTATTTGAGACCTCAAATGCAGTGAAATCAGGTCAGGAAGCACAGAATCACAGCACAAAACAACACTACTGTTTTGCAAAATGCAGAATTTTTGAGCCACGTTTCCAGCACTACGAGGGGAGGAATGCATGGGGTCTTTCCCATTTGCACTTGGTCTCATAAAATCCTTGGGATTACTTCTCCAAAATTTCTCCTAAACTGTGTGCAGTGTGTACTACAAAAGTACAGGGATTTCACTTAAATTGCTCCTTTCACAACTCATGTTTAGAGATAAGTCACAATATTTAAAGATTCCTAAAGAAATCACAGAATTTGAACACTCATGCTCTTCCATTTTAGGAAGAACCAGCCAACTGAAATGTCTTGTTTCAAAGATAAAGAAAATAAATTTAAACCCAGCATCAATAAAGCAAGTCTTATTGATCATAATTTCCAGATACATTTTTCAGAAAAATTTAAATATTTTTCCCCTAATATGGACTAATAGTGTAGTGCAGTACTACGTTCATAACTACCTTAAGACTACCAACTATTAGTCCATATTTCAATTTCATCATAGAACCCTAAGCATCTAAAATATATCACTCGTATTTTAGTTGCCAACTGAGTTATACGATACCTCTAATGCTTTATCTGTTTTTTTCTGATGAAGATTTTCTGTGCACTTTACTTTCCTGAAGACTTCTTTTAACTTTCTTTCTGAATCCATGGATACACTAAAAAGGTATAAAAAGCAGAGAGAGGAAATAATAATTTAAAAAAAGAATCAGTATTTCATTGCCCATGACTTGGTGAAAACCAGAATGTGTTAAGTGGACCTAAACTTCACCACAAACTTTATTATGAGCTATCATTCTAGAAAATAATTAATTTCAGGCAACTACATCGACACAAGATGTCTTCAGATGCAAAGGATAGTGTCTGGAGTTCTGAGAATTAAATGTGGTCTACTGAGCAGAAGTTTTAAAATTGCTGCTATAAAGGTCATATATATGAAATTGCCTTTATACGTTATTCCATTTATACAATTCTCCTCCATAAACTAAAAATGTTGCACTACTTAATTTGCAATGTTTATGTCATTTCTTTGTAAGACTCTTAACAACTGTTGAAGGAACAAAATTACAGAAGAGCAATGTGCTTATAAAGAACTTCTCAAATTTTGAAGTAAAACACATAGCTTTAAATGAATGATTACCTGAAACACTTCTTCAACAAGTGCAAAGTTACAAGCATTGAAAAACTGATTAATACCTTGTGTGGTCAGAGGATACCCCAGCAATCTGAAGCTTATCCTGCAGATGGACAATCTCTGTAGTGTATCTCTCTTGACTTTCTCTCAGCTGCTGTTGGAAATAGGACCGGAGGTGTTCCAGTTCTTGAGCATGCTGTTCCCCAAGTTGTTTCTTAAGGTTCCCTATCTCCTTTGAATAGTATTCTTGAATTTCAGGATATATATATAGGTTATTTGAAGCAGGGGGTGAGAAAGAAAGAAACTACATTAAGTTCCTCACAAATATTTAGAAGTGATGGACTGAACAATTAATGTAGTTTAAAAAAAATTTCTGACATCCTATCAATTACTTGTCCATAACAAAGAATGACAACCTAATCTTCCACTTTGCAAAATAATATTTGATATGGGTAAGAAACTTTAATTGCGGAAAACTAAAAGACTAAACCAAAAATGTATCACAGAATACTATTCTGAAATATTTTACAGAATTAAGAAAACCAGAATATTGTAGCGCAAAATCTGAAAAAAATCTTATGTTCAAGCTGTAGTAAACTATAAATCAGTTAAAATTCAAAGTCATTGTCTTTCCTTTCTCTCTGAATATACATTCATTAAAGACAGCATATACATCTTTTTACCCATTAGACTCTGTGAAGGAGTCTGTAGATTTTCCTTTCCCGTTTCCAGATGGATAGGTTCCTCTTCTTTCCTCCTTTCCGAACAAGACAGCCATGGCTCTTTAACCTAAATAATACTCAAGTAAATGCAATTGACAGCAATTTGTCTAGCAGTAGCACAAAAATACTATATCCAATGCTGCACTGCTAGTATGAGAGAGAAATGGACATACTGGCACAAGTTCAGCAGAGTTACAAAGGAGATGGGAAGCTTGGAGCATTTGTTGTACAAAGAGAGGTTGGAAGAGCTGGGCATGTATAACTTGAAGAAGACAAAGTTGCCCACTGGGTTTGTGAAATCTCAAAATGCAGCTGGACACAGTCCTTGGCAACCTCTTCTAGCTGACACTGCTTTGGGTGAGGGGCTGGATTAGATGAACTCCAGAGGTGTCTCCTAACCTCAACCATTCCACAGCTCTGTGACTTTTCTCAAATTTTTCTCCATTTTCTCAAATCATTGCCTTGCTCTGCCACTCAACCAGGATACACAAACACATTTTCAAACACTTCCTCACTCATCCAGAAGGAACTGATTCAACAGAGAAAATTCAAATGCCCATAGACTCTATAAAAGTTTACCTGTTTACAATCCTTTGTCAGCTGTGTTTGAAGTGCTTTCAGCCTGCTGTATTCTTCCATTATCTTGCATAGAAGGGCATCCATACGTTCTTGCACAGTTAAATTACACAAAGAACCAGGGTCTTTAAAAAGAGAAAACAAACACTCTACCACAAATTTTAATACAAGTGATTTGTTCACAAGTTCTCCCTCAAGAACTGTCTCATAAACACTACAAAATACCGAAACAAGTGAAGCCCTTCCAGATTTTGAATGCATTTTTGTATGTATTGACATATATGTACTTTTTTTGTAGGGCTGCTAGCTCTTCTACAAGAGGAGGAAGAGAAAAACCCTAAACAAAGACTTTTTTCCACCAATTTCCACTAAAATGAAAATAGCATAAGAAAATATCCATAATAAAAATAAAGGGGTTCATAATAATGAGGAAATCTCTAAAACATCTATTTAAGCACATGAATCAGCACCTGAAAAAGTAATGGCAAAATTGCCAGTCTGAAATACTATAAATGAGAAGTTTTAATCAGCACGACACTACAAAGTCATTACCTTGAGCTTGACCTCTGTGTTCTGGCAATTCTACACTGAGTTTTTCTTCCACAGCAGGTCTACAGAAAATTTCCTGTTCCCTATCACCATCCCCTACAGCAGCTGAAGAATGTTCATTCTGACTGTCACACAAAACCTGTACACAAAATGAAACAAAGAAAAAAGTAAACAATTTCTTTTTATTTTATTAATCACAATTCACAAAGAAAGTAAGAAAAATATCAGGAAAGTAGTATTTTGTATTAACTTCGGTGAAAATTATGCCATAAATGTTCTGTTGAATCATAAGAAACTAGACAATCTTTAAAACTCCTGATAAAAGAAACAGATATGAAAAGACTTTTCAGCTAAAACATAAATGTGTACATTTTCAAATAATTATTTATTTTGGAATGGCCAAGTATTAAAATCTTGTAGAGAAAGGCCTTCTTTATTAATGTAGAAAGCAAACTTACACTGTAAATGTCTCATTCTCACAAACTGCAGTTTTACTTGGAAGAAGGATTCCCTACAGCAGAAATTTGAATCTTTTTAGGGATTATAGCTCACCTTGTTCTTTAAGTGCTGAACAAATCAGATAAAAGGGTATGGCATAAAAAAAGCAAGTAATGAAAAGAATACCCCATGTTTATTGGTGCTATGTGGTCAGCAGAACACTGCTATATTCACAATGGGCAGGCAAACAGAAGATTTATCCATATGATTTCTGAAGATAAATGATAATTGAAAAGACCGCTTGCTCAAAGCACAGTGGAATTATTTAAAGATTTTGTACTCAACAAACACCACATTCAACTTAACAAAAGTAAAACCATAGTTTCTCTAAAAGCTCAACAAAGAATCATACAAATAGGCAGCATTTTTCACACTGTAAAACAACTCATGCCACGCACTCATTCAGCTGTTGCTTTCTGTGAGCTATCATGGAGTCCTGCCTAACCTCTCCTATGCTGGATCTCAAGTTAAACAGCTCTGCTATTTGCTTTCCCAAAAAGGTGTTGAAGTCCAGAAAAGAAGGAAAAAAAAAACCCCAAACCACAAATCCCATCCATTTGAAGTATTATAGACTTGAAAACCATGGCTTATAATGAGTGACAAAAGCAGCTGAATTTATCTAGGAGTAAGTCGAGTAAGTAACTCAACTGATGGTCAAAAAGTACCCGTAAGGGCCATCAATTACTACTATACTACAAAAAAAGATAGGGCAAAATATTATTGTAGGTGGCTGATATTAAAGACTAAATATAAGCTTCAATTTTTTACTATAATGTTTATTTGCTAAAACTAAGACAGTAATTTTTTTTGATTGTTTGACACTTCTAAGTCTTTGAAAGATAAGCTGCAGCTAAGAAAGAAATTACTATCTTATTGCAGATATGAGAGGTGATGTCCTGTCCATCAATACGTGTGTGACGTCACGGTTGAATCAAAAACGTATATCCAGAGACAAAGAGAAAGGAAAAAAGTACTTCCAAACTAGTTGAGATGAGACCACCATTAGCTAGAAAATTAAGACTACATATAAGACAAAAGACTAGTCTGGACAAGGACATAAACCAGTTTAGGGAGAAAAAAAAGCAAAAACAATGGAAGGTCAGGTTTAGCAGGCTCTATTTTGAGATCAATGAAAAGAGAAAAGCTGCAAAGAAAACTTGCAAAGATAATGTAGAAAAATATGATGACTCACTGTAACCATCTTTTTTTGGTTTCCAAATTTTCATTTTAAAAAAGATTTTTTGTTAAGTCTTACCTGAGCCAGCCTGGAACATTCCTCAGTTACAGCTTCATTCAGTTTTTCTATAAGTCTCTGTGTAGATTTCCCTTCATCATCTGTGAATACAAATTATTCACACCATTTTTAAACACTAGATGCACAACAACTTTTCAAAGGCCTCATTTCCTGCCTCAGTGACGCTACCTCTTCAGCTTGAAGGGCACATTTTTTTGTTCCCCTCTTTGTTGTTCCAACACATCGACAGTTTCAATTATTACAGTTGAGCTGCACTTCTAGAGGAGTAAGAGTTAAGAAATGGCTTTGTGTATTAGTGACCTCCACAAAGACAAAAGTGTACAGAAACACACTGGATGGAGGACTTATGCAAAAAAGTTAAACAAGAGCAAAATGTGGGATAACAGAAAAAGCTGGGATAGAAAACCATCATGATAGCATTAAAACTCGCTGAGGCAGAAAGCAGTACCAAAGTTTGGTACTACTGTATGTACCAATGTGCGCAGGGAGTCAACGCAGCAATTCAAAGAAAAGAGAAAAGAACAAGTCCAAAAATATTTTGCTGATGCATTTGCTTATTATTTCGCCATATAGGTGAATCTATTATATAGTTCTTTGCAATTAATTGAGCTAATACAAACAGCAAACAATGAGTTGTAATACTTTTGATTTCTTATTTTTAATATACTTTTTTTTCAAGTTACCTAGGTAATAGACTAGATGTCTATTACCATTTACTACATCTACCCATTTACTACATGTAATGGGTAAACAACTTGTAAAAAAACCACTTCAAAATGTTCTATGGAAACAATTTATTGGGCAGCTACATGCAAAACACTTGTGCTTGTTGGGTTGGGTTTAAGACACTGTTTTTCATATAGAGCTTCATTCTCATAATTTTGGTCAAGTTACCTGCTTGTTGAAATTTCAGGGTCTGGAGCTCCAGTTGATGCGTTCTTTTAAGATCATTCATCTCCTGTAGATGACTATGAACAAGCTCCTCTTTAAGACTGCAAAGTGCACTCTCTTTTTCTGCTTTCAAGGACTCGCGAACCTGGTCTACGTGAGCTGAATAAACCAGCGATAGGCAAATCCGCTGTGCTTCCATTTGTAGTTGCAAATCAGTCTTTGAATAAGAAACCACAATTTACAAAGAGTGAGAAACAACAAAACAGAGAGACCCATCTTTGGAAATTTCTGAGATTAATAATTAATAATGTGTTGAGTGGAACGCTGCATATATTGTATGCGTTAGGGAAATTTAAATACAGAATTTGGAAAACTGAATTGTAACAAAATAGTAAGACACTTCCTTCAACTTAAAATAAAAATAAAAATCAACAAAACTCAATATGCTTCAATTCCTATTTTGCAGCAATAAAACCCCAATGAATTTTAACCCAGTGAAGCAAGAGCAAGATCACTACTAATGGAGTAGTTAAGAAAGTGTATTCCAAACACAGAGAAAAGATTGTATTATTAGCAGACCTTAAAAACATTGATTTCCAAGGCTTGTAGTTCTAGTCTGCCCTTCAGGGATGTTATTGCTAAAGAAAAAAGATGTTTGGGATATGTCAACTGGGAGTTACTTAGAGCGGAAGTTTGAGAAGGTTTTTAGACACCTCTGGACCACAATGATTTTTAGCTGTATAGCAGGAAATTTTAAGATCCTTATCACAGCCTTATAAAAAACAAACCAACCAATCAACCAAATCAACCAAAAAAGCCTAAAACAAACCATCACAAAGCTAAAGCTCTTTTTTATAATCTCACAACTGTTTCCAATGTGGCTTTGCTTGTGATTTTATTTCTTAGGAAATGAATGTACCACAACACAGTATTAGGCTGTTGGTGGTATTAGTTCACTGTTTGGTGGACTTTTTTAACATGAAAAAAAAATCTAAAAAAGTAGTAGAAGACTGCTTAACATCTATTTCCACAGAATACTTAGCTTCATACATCTTGCAGCATGCTATTGAACTTCAGTGTTTAAAAATTTAAAGCCAGATTTATGATTCTACCATGTTATTAAATACTGGTAATTCAGTACTTAGCTATTTATATTGAAAAATAACAATCCTTTTCATATTACCTACAATTAATTTACAATACCAAGAAATACAAGCAAAATTGCTCCAGCAAAACTTAAGAGAATAGTTCACACAATATGCATTCCCATTATCACTTCCATATACATTTCTTAAGAAGTGATTACCACACATACACAAAAAATTTGATAATGTAATATTAGTATTTCACAAGTTAGATATTTCAAAAGTTTGGTCAAAGATGACTGATGAAGTTTCATTGTTTTTATATTGCTTGAATGAGTACTTAGAGAACCGAACAATTAATCACAGGAAAAAAAATCATGTCCAAAAAAAATTCTTCCATTAAGTGAAATGCTGCATTAAAACATGAAGTGCTCTGGTAGTCTTCTTACATTTTTGTTGCTGCTGTTGATTTCATTAAATGTAAGGGAAGAGTATTTTTTTCATTCGAAAAGCATCCCCATACACATTGACTATGATTATACTGCTGGGCACTCATGTAACCCCTTTCAACCACTGGCCACACAAACACACACACCTATACTTCAAGCAGCTAACTGGAAAAAATATGATGCAAATTTTCAAGTGTGAGCGCCTACAAATTTTCATAGCTAAAGTATCTCCCATACTGTTTTATGTAACTTACCTGCTCTGATTTTAAGGCATCCACTTGCTGCTGAAGGTTATTTTCACTCTGTGTAGTAGCTACTAATGACGTTTCCTCTGTCAGCCTGTCTGGCATCCCATGCAAATGTTCTACAAGAGACTGCTGTTGTGGTTTCAGCATTTGCTGCTCTGGTTTCTGCATTTGCCAGACCTCCTTTCTTTTTGTTACCTCATGACTGCAGTCTTTACGAGAACTTAGACTACCTTTCAAATTTATTCCTTCGCCAGCTTTACTCCTTGGACCAGGGGGATTATTCCTACTTTCAGATGCTGGAGTAGCAGTCTTTAGAGATTTTCCTTTAGAGCGTTTTATCTTAGAGTCATTACTACTACTATTTGTTCTCTGAACATGACTAATTATGACTTCTAGTTCTTTACATTTTATTAGAATTTGCTCTTTCTCATCTTTTAAGGATTTGACTTTTTCATTTAAATGACAGATTTCGCTGTCCTTTGACTTTAATTGTTCAGAGAGATCAGAAAGTCTCAGGGATAATTCCACTTTCTCACGCTGAGTAACCTGAAGCTTTTCCATAAGTTCTGTTGCATCTTTCTCAACAACATCTCCAGCCTCAAATATGTCTTCCCTGGACACCTTTATTTCTTTACTCCCTTCAAAACCAGAGGGTTTAGTTTTAGATAAAACTGGTCTATTGCTTTGTAAGTGGCAGAGTTTTTCATTCAAAACTTTGACTTTGCTTTTATATTCAGCTTCCTGCTTTTTCTTGTTCTCTTCTAATTCAGTCTTTGCCTTCAGAAGACTAGCACATTCTTTCTGCAGTTCTTTATAACTAGTTTCAAGTTTCTTCTCCGTCAATGAAAAGGCACTCTTCTGCCTTTCAGTATCCTCTTGGAGGATACTGTTTTGGTTTTTAAGTTGCTCGTTTTCAGTAATCAGCTTTTCTATTCTTTTTTGCAAGTCCAAAATTTCTGTGGTGGAGCTAACACTACTGTTACAAAGTGTGTTTTCTTCAGAGCTTACCAACATATTTTTTAATTTCTCTTCCAGAGTTTCGTTTTCCCCCTTAAGAACATTATTTTGTGTTTCTAGCTCTGAACATTTTTTTTGAAGGCTATCTTCTCTCTCCCTCATTTGTTCCTGCATCAACTCAGTTTTAAGCTGCAGCTCTTGTATTTCTTGTTCAAGGGTACCCTTCTCTTTTTCCTCTTGCCTAAGCACTTCAATCTCCTTCTCCAGTTCATGGATTTGAAGTGTCATTTCTTCAGATTTAGAATTTACAATAGATTGCTGTAAATCTTTCAGGTTTGTAATCTCTAATATCAACTGATTTTGCTTTGTGATTAAGTTGTCCTTTTCATATTGCATGGCTTCTATCTTTTGACTCATTTCATTTTGTACTTCATCTAACTGCTGTTTATGTTGCATATTCATGTTGTGTTTAAGGCTTTCCATGTTCACCATGTGCTCTTTTTCTAAGTCTTCTTTAAGCCTGGAAAGTTCCTCTTCATGACTAAACAGAAGTTTTGTTCTTAGTCTTTCTAATTCTGCTTCCTGAGATTCTGCCATCCTGTCCAAAACTGCATCCTTCTCCCTTTCTAGCATTTCAAGTTTTATTTTGTAATTTGTGATTTCTGCCTCATGTTTTAATTCCAAATCCTTCCTAAATTCAGAGGCAGAAGCCAGCTGAGTTTTTAAATCTTCAATCACAATCTGGTATTTTTCAGCTTCATTTAATCTACATTCCATATCCATGATAGTTTGCTTGGCTCTTTGGACCTGCTCTCTTGAAAAATTCAGTTCTTGAAGAAGATCGTCAATTCTAGTTTGTTGAAGAGATTTCTCGGTTGCAATAACTTCCATCTGTTGTGACAATTCTTGCTTTATTTTTTCCCTTTCCTTATCAGCATCTTGCAATTTCACATTCAATTCATTAATTTTAATACTCATTAAATGCATTTGATCTTTATTAACATTCTCATTAAAACAGAGACTTGATGTTTTCTCCAATTCTAGTTTTTGTTGCAAAAGACGCTGTTCTATCTCCACTGCATGTTGCTTAATTAATTCTTGCTTCATTTGTACAATCTGCTGGCCGTGCATTTCATCTAACTCAGCCTGAAGTTGTGCCAGTCTCCTTTGTGTTTCTAATTCCATTTTTTGCACAATGTCAGCTTCAGACTGGCTGTCTTTATGACATCGTTTCTGCAGTTCTTCCACAGTTCCCATTAATTGTTTTATTTCATCAGAACATTGTCTTTCTTTCTGTTTGTAGGTGGTAAGTTCAACTTTCATATTACTTATCTGCTGGTTCCTTAGTGAAATCTCTTCTTTCAATTCTTCAAGTAATTTACTGACATCTGATAATTTTTCCTTAAGCTGAAATGAATTTTTTTCCTCTTCTCCAAGTTTTGCTTCCAGCCCTTCAACTAATGCTTCTTTTTCTTGTAATTTACTCAAGTCTTCTCCCTCTTTTTTCTGTTTTTCCTTAAAAAAAGAGTAAAACAATGTTCTTATTTTTAGCTAATTATCTGAACATACAAGAACATTTACAGACTTAGCTATTTCTTAGAAGGCCAGTGATCATTTATAAAACATAAATATAAATCATTTGTTGACCTCCTTTGGAGGTTTTCTAAATCCTTGGAATAACTGAGAACCTCTACTCCACCCACATCATCATGCCCCTCCCCTACTCTCTCCACACTCCAGTGTCTCTACCACTTTTATCAACATTTAATTTTTTTAGGTGCTTTTAAAATGTTTTCCATCAAGCCTAATAAAAAATGTAACTAATGAATAAATTTAAAAAATGAAGGAAAAAATTCATTCTTTGCTTAAAGCAGAGAAGAATGTTCAAGCAGGTAATTTAGTGGTTTTTTTCCTAAAATAATGTCTTTTATTGAAGGCGTTTTAACATACAGTATAGTTTCATAATTTGCTCTACATATTTCTCCAACCTTTTTAAACACAATATACAATACTAACATAAAATTTTCAGATTTAAATGATATACACATTATGTGTTAGTTAACAGAAACAGTGCCAAAACCTAAAACCTCTGTATGCATTTTATGCAGCACACTCATCTGTGCTTTGGCTTTTTTATTTCAAAGGAATTACAAAATCCTGGAAACTGTTTAGGAAAAGAGATCTTTATAGTAAGAAACATACCATTTCATATGCTGTGATTTTCTCTTGCAGATATGTAATCTGTTCTTCAAATTCTTCATTCTTTTTCTGATAATTCTTAAGCAGACATTCTTGCTCTTCTATCTGCTGCTGATGCGAAATTATCTGTTGCTTGGCTTGCAGTAAATCAGCAGCTGTGCAACTATGGCTGCTGTTCCTTAGGGCTTCACTTGCCTGCAACTTGAATGTAAAAGAAATAAAACCTAAAATACATCCAGTTTTTCAGAAACAGCTTACATCCAGAATTACATACAGAAACAGTGATCTCTCCTTTCTTCTTCTGCATCACAAGCTCCAAGATTTCTAAGTTCTTTTGGAGGAAGTCAAACATCTGCATTCATTTGGGATGGCCAACCAACAAAAAGATATTTCATATTAATTAAATATTCATAGTGAGGTAACATAGGACAGTAGCGTCACAGATACACCACTACATAGTGTAACTAGCTGCAGCTATGGAGCCCCAAATCAGACCTCTAATAATAAAATCTCAGGCTTCCGAATATAATCCACTTGAAGTTTAAAATAAGCTATATAATGTACTTACACAGCATAAAATACTACAATATTCAACTACAACACTTTAAGGCATAGCCTGTGTGCCTATGGCACCTCAATCACCATGCTTTTTAGAAGAATGTTTCTCTGAAGCTTCACTTTGTTATTTAAATTACCTTTTAATAACACCACAAAGGCAGCTTTTATCCAAAAATATAGGAAGGACTGGAGTGTGAAGCTGTGGCCCATGGAAGTTGATGGCTGAATGTTTTGATTTCAAAGGGAACATTTCTGCCCAAAGCTCTGAGAACTCATTACACAAGTGTTTTTCCCCAGGATAACAGCCATAATTCATATATATCAGAAGCTATTACCACATAATAGGAAAGAAAACAGTCTAATCTTTATCATTTAATAGTTAATTATTACAATAAAACATGTACTATAACAACAACTGTAGGACCAGGAAAATGACTGCTGATCTATACTAAGAGACTGATTCTTAAAAAATGCACAAATAAAATTTTCCGCAGGAAGTAGCTATGAAGCCTCCAAAGTGACATCTCTTTTAAAACCCAAATAAATTTTGGTAGTGTACAACTTACATGCTGAAATTGAATTTGCAGTTTTTGACTTTGCTCAGTAAGCTCCAAGAACTCCCTCATGGTTTCATCCTTTTCTTTCCGTGCCTGCTGTAGGTTAGTAGTGAGCTGAGTGATAATGTCATCTCTTTTTTTGATAGCAGCTTCAAATTCTTGCAACTATAAAAGATTAAATTTAAACTATCAATGCATGTGAAAACCACTGACAAAAAATACTAGCTAATTTTAGTTAAGTAGGAATAACTGATCCCTAACCTTTCTGTTTAAAAGGTGTCTCACTAGTAGAGCTTTTATATTTTCACAAACTGTACTTGTAAAAATTTCAGAAACAGGGTTTTCCGCCTCATTGAACAACATATGACCTCTCCATAAAATATAGTTATCAAATAACAAAATCTGAACTTTTAAAAAGGTTTTTCAGTGAAATATATAACTTGCTTTTAAAATAAAAAGTGTGGCCACACAAACAAATCACCATAAAGAAAGTCAGAATATCTACTAATAGTGTTTCAGCAATTTTGTACAACTACTCATGTTCACACACTTTTCTCAAAATAAATGCAAGTTATATATCTCACACTAGAAGTGCAACAAATACCATTCATTGTACTAAATCATGGAATAGATACTATGCAGTGTCCTACACTGAACCCAGGGAAATCATTCATAACTACATATGAGAAAACCAGTTCAAGATGCAAAACGGATACAGCATATTTAATAGATTAATCTTTTGTAATCTGTAATGCTGAGGAAATTATAAGAGTACAAAAAAATTCTTTGCAACTTTTATTTTTTTGTAGGATTACACTCAAGCAGTCAGAAATTCTACAATATTAATTGGCAATATTTCTGTGTGCATTTATATCAACATGTTTCTCACTTTAAAGTCCCTTTTTCAATTTGAACTCATTTAAGGCTAGTGGAAGCCTCACCTCCACATACTGCAAATTTCTTAAACCATTAGTCATCTTCTGTAACTGCTTTGTTTACAATGTTCCCCAAAAATATCTTCACTGAGTTATATGCTGCATCTTGGCTGTTAACATGGTAATGCTTCCAGATAAAGTTCTTTTTAGAACACTGGAGTCAACTCCTACTTTAAAAGTACATGCCTAATGGAAATACTAGATGTTTGTTACAGTAAAGAAAATTAGGAACAGATGAGGAACTTAAGTGTGCTACACCTTTGCTTTTGCATCTGCTCAATGAAATTGAGAAAGTAAATATATCAGTTCCAATGCACACAATGTCATATCACCTATACTTCTTTAAATTCAATTTTTGTTCTTGACAAACAGGCAGAGCTAAAGCACACAACTATCTTCCCCACTCCCCTTTAACAATTCTTTTGTTTCTTCTGAAAAATAAACCATATGCATTTCTCAACTGAGATATTATGCACTGTACCACTATCACACAAAAATACACTGCAACTATTAAAATATTGTTGTACCACAGCCCCAAACCTGAAAACGCGCAATTTTAATATATTTTTATTTTATTTTAAAAATCGTAATTATAGCCATTTAAAAATGCAAACATTTGCACTTTCAACTCCTTCAGGAAAAACTAACAGTAGTTACAATCATTAGAAACTAGAATGACACTTATTTTCTTTATTATGCTATAATTATGACTATTATGTTTAGCACAACAGATACAAGACACAATAATTAAAATTCAACACCAGACAAAGAAATAATAAACCACCTCTTCTGGGGCAACAACTGGTGCTATGGTGCATAAAATGACACCTATTTTCACAGATAAAATACAAATTAAAATAATAATAATGCAATAATAGTGCAATAATAACAGTGAAAATAACTGAATATTGGGACTTTAAAAAAATTCTATAGTACTTTGCAAAAAAATAGCAAAATACAGTGATGTGACCTGAATCCAAATTAGGAGAGAGACCAGTAAGACATGAAGCACAACAAAATCTGACTTCTGTGCATTGCACCAGTGGCTTAAACTGGAATATTATTCTTTACTTCAAAACTTAACTTCATATTCTAGTGGTATTTCTAAAGTAAGAAATGCTTACCTGTAAACCCAAATTATCAGGTGTTTTAAATGAAAACATTCTGACACAGCTGGTTTTGAATTTCAGACTGTGAAATCTGACATACAAATACATTTTGGTTCAGTTACATTATTCCTTAGGGAGTAAAACCTGAGGTTTTTGACCTTGGAGGAACAGGAAGATATTAAAGCCTTTGAATAGAAGTCTTTACATAACTAGAGAATATTAGGGCTTTTCTTAAAGAAAATTGTCTTTCCCTTCCTAATTTGAAGAAACTCACTGCAAAGACAATTCAAATTTTAGTCACAAAATACAGAGGAAAAGGACACACAGTGGAAATGCTATTCAAAGTAATAGAACACATGGTATATAATTGAAAGAAATTATGTGTAATTAACTCTACATCACATACTGAGCGCATTCTGAACAGTTGCCATTAAGTGTGAACTCTTTCCGGTGATGCTCTGCATTTTTTCATGTAACCAAATAGCAAGTAGAAAGCAACATAAGGTAATTATACCTGTTGCAATCCTTCTGTACCATAGGCTGCCCTCATTTCTTCTATCTCTCTGCTTAGTTCTTCAATCTCTTGTTGTTTTCCAGCCAATTGATTTTCCGTCACCTCTAGCTGTGTGTGTGAGTGCTGCATTCCGTGCTCTGAATGAATGTCTCCAACTCCAAATTCTTCTTCCTAAATCAATCCAAGTTCCTTTACATGCCAATTTTTACATTTTATCACAGTAAGTAAAGTCAAACATCAAATTCTGTACCAAATGCCACCATAGAACATTAACATACAATACAGCATCAAAGATCTTATTGCCATAGTAACCTCCTTTGTTAGTATAAGTCACACCTCAAAAGCACTGGCACAAAATGTTTCTGTGAGTTGTGCTCTATAATCCTAGCCTTAATAAATGGAGTAAATTGGTTTGCATTTCAAGTTCAATGATACACTACATTAATATAGCAAACAATGCAGATGCAGAGCACAGCATGCAAAATAAAGTATTAGTCAGCAACATAGTTTTTGTTCAAAACAAATCGAGGTTTTTAGTATTCTCCATTAGTATTATGATTCAATTTGCAATACTGTACCCTGATTAAGACTGCAGGTATAGCTGCTCTTGTCGCAAAACTGCAACCATTTACCTGTATAAAGACAATTTCTAAATACATTATTTGAAATAATGCCTCATTTCTATTTCCCACTTACTTGAATCTTATGTGGCAATTTCTGCAGACCCACGGGAATTGTTATGCAACAAAAATGTATTTTATTTGAAATACACGACAGCTTTCTATATAGCAAATTGCATCAAAGTAAGCATAGAAAACAAGCAAAACATCCAAAATTGCAAAAATAAATACTATTGTCTAAAAACAAAAACCTTATTACAAATCAACATCCAGAGAAAAAGGAATTCAGATTTAAAGGCCAATGCAAAGCTTTATCTTTTAAAGCATTTTAAATTATATGTTTAATATTTCTATATGTTACTAAACGCAGTTATGCTTTCTGAAAGATTTTTATACACCACGAGGTTTAGTCTTTCTAGAAGTCACCTATCTCTTGATAGGGGATAAATAGCAGTATCACAGACTTTCATTCTCAATTTAAAGGAATTTTGTGAAACTGAAAAAGAGCAGAAATTACACATTTAACATAAGACATTTGAAAATAAATCCTTTTTAACTCACCTAACACTGCAAGCCCTTTCAGCTTCTACGAGAATTTTGGTTCTACAAACTGTTCAAACCAAAACCAGCAAATCTCCAAAAGGGAAGCACAAGCCAAAGTAGCAGTTAGAGGTTAAAAAAAAAAATCCAAATGAAAAGAACATGCTATGTTCATGTGAGTAACAATCAGACAGGCAGGCTTTTAAAACAGCAGATCAATGTTCAAAAATGAGAAAGCAAGAACAGCTGCATTTCCCCTCAGAGCTGTTTATTACATCAGAGCCTGAAACAAAAATAATGGTACCAGAAACGGAAAGGCATCATAGTATTTCAGATCCAAATACTATGTTTAAATAAAAAAAAGAAGCTGTGCTGCTCAGATGTCTGCCATAGCCTAGATCACGGCTTACTTACAAAGAACTATCCTGCCTGAGCAAATCAATAAGTGCAGTGTTATAAATGGGATCAATACAGTCATTGAATTTGTATTAAGCGAATGAATAAATCTGCATTAGCAAATTTGCAAAGCTGACACAATGTCCTTTGAATTTCTGCCTTTCTCAGTAAAAAGAAGACACTACAGAGATTACTACCTTAGTTTAGACAAAAAAAGGAAAATTGCAGCAAAGAGCAGTCCAGGCAACTCATAGAGGCACTGTGTATCATTTGAGTATTGCCAGATGTTTGCTCTATGTTCAGACACACAGATGTCTACACAGCGCCTGGCACCAATGTCTTTATTTAGATTTTGGCGCATGTCCCTGATTAATAACACTACTAGTTTAATAGAAACTATTATGAAATCCTTCCTTTCCCCTTTGTAATTCCCATTTTATTTAGACTTAATTGAAAAAGATGCAGTATATGATCATTGTAATCTACCACAGTGGATCTGCTTCTCTTCCTGTGAATCACGGCTATGTGCAACTATCAAAGAGACTTTATAAAAGAAATAATAAGAAAGGCATGAAAGCCTTATCTCATTAGATGTTCCAGACCCCTCAACAGCTGAAACTTCTATAAAAGAGCTTTAGCTTAAGAACAGATTTTGCTACATACATTCAAAACAACTGTCTGGAACATCAGAAATTTTGCTCCATTTCATGGGAACCTAACTCTTCGACATCACACAAGTCATACACACAGTAACATGGTTGTCCATGCTGCTTCTCATCTGATTATCTTCTTTCAAATGCCTTATGTCTTCTGGCAAAGTGCAAGTTGAAACATGACAAGGCAAAAAATTGCACTGCAATCTGTGAAAAAAAACCAGCCAGACACCCACAGCAGGGTGCTGTGTTGAGGGAAACCTTGGGAGCAGCCTGGCAACCCCTGGCACGATGAATTCTGCTGCGTAAGAGCACATAGACAGTTGGTAATGAGCTATTAGCTTCAAAATATCTTAATTTAATTTTCCACAAGGCCTACAGTACTGCTGTGTTTTGACTTATGGTCCCAGTGATTTCCCCATCTAGAGATCTTCTGCAAGTCTATAAATACTCTTAATGTAGATTCTTATAATTTCTTCTTTAAAAGCTTTGCAGTTCACCTTTAACACTGAAATGTTCTTATGCCTTAATTACTTATGATGGGCTACATAGCCCAGTAAACAATTAAACATTGGAAGAATCAAACCACATACCATTTTAACATAATGGAAGCAAGAAGTAGCAATAGCTCTGGATAAAATTGCACAAGCAAATAATCACAAAATAAGAATAGATTGAATTTTACAATACATTACTCAGCAGCCACAGTTTTGGTGAACAAAAGATATGAAACAAGCAAAGGTTATGGAAGTCTCTCAAAGGACATTCTGTCTGATTGTTCCTCCTCCTTGGATTTTCAAAATAATTCACATAAATAGTATTTACTATTATAAAGTAAAATATACTATGTATTCTATTGGCTAAAAACAAAAGTTTCATTTATACTGCATCAGTTAATACAGATGCTTAAGGCAAATGAAAGGAATCTTCTTTCTCAGAAACAAAAGGAAAACTAACATCCACCACTGAATTAAAGCAGTGATTCGTGACAATTGCCACCAGAGGTCAGGAGTACATTTATGAAATAACTGTACCCAGTTTAATGTTCCTTACACGTTGGAAGACCTGAAATTGTATCTCAAAAATAGCAGCAATAATATATACTGTGTAACTACTTAAAACATTAATATCAGTACTACAGAGATTTCCCTTTATAAATAATAAATTCATGCCCAGCATAAATCAATACCTACTGTTCTGCTTAAAAGACTTGTTTGATTTGGTACTAGAAATATACAGAAGCATCTGGAATAGATTAACTGTTTTACCCCTTGTTTTCTTTTCCCCTCCACTTTTTCTTCTACGTTTTGGACATCTGATTCCTTAATAAAAATTAATATTTAGACCTTGAACACTGCTTGTGAATGTTCTTAGCCTCTCCTCAATTTTCTAGTTATGTCACAACTGACTATCTCAAACTTAGCTAAAATTAGCAATTAGGTCAACTTGGGAAAATGAATTTCAGCATATTTTGGGATTTTGGGGGGATGGTTTATACTCCAGAAACAAAAGCCATTTTCAGTTTTTGATGAAAATAGTTACAATCCTATAATATAGCTGCCGTTCTGAAGGAGAACAATTAATGACTTTTTAAAATATCATGGCTTAATATATTTTCCTATATATTAACAGAACAGTAGCAGATTTCTTTATGCAGTAGTTATGGTTGAGGCATAGAATTTCATTAAAATTTAAAAAAAAACCGAACAACTTTCTAGACTTTGCATTAACCATCTTTTCAGAGATACACGTTGCAAACTGGAAAGAGAGTTGACCAAAAAAAAATCAGGTAGTCTATTCTAAAATTCTAACTGTTGGAAAAAGTCTAACTTCCCTTAGTTCTGAGTTCAAATCATAGCCTTAAATAGCTAACCACCATTATAATTTAATTTAAGACTATGCAGGTAGGTGTCATTGTTGCTCAAACTGAGGAATTTATTCCAAAAAACAAGCTGGTCATATGAAGGATTTACCAGTCTTCAGTTTGGCTACTACCTTGATAGTGTAGGTATTAGAAACGTGGCTGAGCAAAACTAAACAAAAGATTGTATTTACAATAAATTTCCTTCAAGACAAGAATTCTTATATAAACATAACTTCAATTTTGCTTAGACAACTGTAGTGGCTTATAATTTTGTGTCTGGTAAGCCTCCTAAAGAGGGAAACACTTATGACTGAATTTTATCCAATTCCTCGAAAGAAGGGGCTGAAGAATTAAAAACATCCGACTTAATTTATCAACTACAACAAAACAACCTATTTGCGACCTATTTGAATTTGAAGCATGACAACTACAATTCAACTTAATTTCTGACAAAAACACTAAAAATAATACAGATGTTCTAATCGATGAGGAAAAAGGTGGATCAACAGGCCTATGTTTCTATAAATGTGTGGTTTCTTTGCATTCTGGAAAGGAAGTAATGTATTTGATAAAAATATAAGCTCAGGATTTTATGCAACTTCATAATTACACTGTTACAGACAAAATTTAACTTATTCTCATCTTCAACTGAAAAAGCTTCAGATCATTTTATTTACAGTGTGTCCATGAATGGGAGCAGAACTTTTAATAATAAAAGTAACATTACAGCTGATATGAAACATATTGAAAAATCAGCTTCTAAAACATCCACATTCCTAGACGTGTTGCCTCCTCACTTCAGATACCAACTAATTGTAATGAACTGGAATTTAAAAGAGCTTATTAGAAAAGACGGGAACTCTTATCACTTGAGCTTGTTCTTCACCAGAGCCACAATCATGCTACTATTTACAAGTTTTGTTCTGCCTATTTATGTCTTAGAAAGTAACTCGCTCTTTTCACAGGAATGAGAACTGCCTAGTAATGCATCTGTCATTGCATTTTAAAGGAAACTTGTAATTTTAAAAAGGAATATTCAGACTGCAACTCTATTGTCTCCAATATCTGAAAAATTGTCCCTAATATCCTCTGAAGGTACCTATGGAAATCTTTGAAGAATGAAGCAGGTAAAATTAAGTGTTTAGATGTGAAACTTCATGCTACAATGAGAGCTTTAAATTCAACTGAAACTGAAGCCCAAAACACTAAAATCAGAACATATCCACAAGTACCATGCGGCATTATACCAGATGTTTTCTGTATCCCGTTGCCCTGTGCAAAGATATGTTTTCTTGAGCTTTGCAATCAATCTCCAACACTGCTTCCTACCACCTCAGAAGTGATCAAAATTTCAGTCATATTTCCTTATATACGTAATATGCCTCACTTCTAAAAATACACGAATATCAATGACATTGTCAACTGTTTTCAAGGGCTTACTCTACACATACTGCAAATTCCACTGACAAGTAATCACATACCATGGTGATGCATATGCTAAAAAGGTGCAGTACAGTCATGGCAGTTGTTCAAAATTATGTCTGCTCCACTCTCAATGGCACACCATGTGCACGTACCACCCTATCATCTTACCATACAGAAAAGTCAAATTCTTTTTGTTCTTTGCTACTTGAATTCCTTGGACAAAATAAACCACATTACATGTATAAAAAGTACTTACTAAATCTTTAAATTGATTTTTTCCCCCTAGGTAGAATTTGCTTCAACCCCTTGAACCTATCTCTCCATTAAAATATTTCACTTTCTTTCATTTCTAGCACTCCCTAGCAGCTTTGCTGGAATTTTTTGATTCTAAGTGCCAATCTCAGATGTATTTTTTTAAAATTTGCATCACAAAAAATATGCTATGGGAATAAATGCAGTTGACCAGACCAAGGGTCCACATGTTCCAGATCTCTGTATTTGAAAGTAATCAATAATGAATGTGAGTGAACATATCACTTGTACTCCCAAGTGCCTTCTACCAATGCACCGGAAGGAACCTATAAACAAGGATGGGGGGAAGAAGCGGGTAAGAAAGAGTGAAACTGGAGAACAGAGGGACATGAAAAGCATGCAGCATTCAAGGCCAACACCAACTCTATGGAGGAAACTGTAACTGGGATTTGATGAGAGAGGCTGGAAAGAAAAACTACTGCTTGCACCTTAGGACAATTTGAGCTGAACGTTAGGAGGATCCAAAAATAGAGAATGAAAGAGAGTAGGTTTTCAAGGGAGAGGAAGAAAAAGTATTAAAATAAGAAACAAAAAATAATGCTTGGAATAAGAGGAAAAGTCTGGGAAAGAAACTGGGCTTAAGAATGACTGAGAAAGGCAAAGAATTGAAAGAGGCTGAAAAGACAGAGCTAAGAAACCAAGCAAGGAGAAAAAAGAGATGGGCTAGGGAAGGTGAAAAGACAAGAGCCATTACAGAGAAAGCAAGAATTTACAAAAATCTAGGGGATATAAAACAGATACAGAGCTGATCATGAGAACAGCCTGGGAGAAGGAGCAAGTGAAGACAGGTCATTTGTTGGGAAAGAAAAGCTGCTCCCGTTTTCAGGGCCTGCCTAAACTGCCCACTGCAGTAATGATTTCCCGTTTGCACCATGTAGTGTATGACGGGTATGGGACATACCACCTGCTGTGTAGATTCCTTAGGCTTCATAATAAGCCGTTTTAACACTAGCATGGAAGAAAATAGTTATTCTAATACATAGTCATCTTCTCTTACAAAAGGCTAATCAAGAGAAGAACAAAGTATTCTAAACCAAATTTACTTCAGCAATGAGATTCACTTGCTTTACTTCATCCCTTCTTACTTGTTGCCAATCTTAAGATTCTGGGTGTGTTCTAAAGTGTTTAGCACAGAGAAATGCAAAACAAAACCCTGACTGTCCCTGCAGAAAGTGACTGTTTGAAACATGAATAATAAGGGTTTTTTAACTAAAACCAATTCTTACTGTATTCAGATGTTCCATGGCTATTTCTTGCTGGCATGTTCTTGACCAACATTTACGCAAGAGGTAGTTTACTCCTTCAGAGCACCACTGTTTTATCTGACAGGACCCAAGTTTCATATACACAACTACCCTTCAATGTGACAGAGATGAGCTGTAGATGCTAATGTGTGGGCTCACTCTGGCTAGCAGCTAAGCCCCCGCTCCAGTCACTCACTCCCCACCAGCAGGATGGAGGAGAGGACTGGAAGGGCAAAAGCAACTAAAATTCATGGGCTGAGATACAGTCAGCTTAGTAAATGAAAGAAAACAAACTAGCCAAACAACAAACAATGCATAGGCAATCACTCACCATCTCCCACCAGCAGACTGACACTCAGCCAGTCACTGAAGCTGCTTTGAAACTCATTAAAATATAATTGATTTGTTAAATAGTCTCCCACAGAAAATTAGTAGAGATTATGCACAGCCACTGCTCCCATGGCAATACAAAGAATTAATACGACCTTAAGGATGACATTTTTACAAAAGTTTATATATCCACTGCATTATTTATTACAGTAGCCATCCCATTATGGAGTTGACATAATGCTTGCTTTAATGGTACATTGATCATACCAGTAATAACATGAAGCAGACTTATCTATAGTATCACATCTGCTCTTTCTTTCCTACTCCTTTTGAAAAATTATGCACAGCATTGCAGCAAACATGTAACAGAAAAGGTTGAAAGAAAAGCTTGGAAAATCATTACTTCAGTCTTACCTCAGAACTGTAATCTTCTACTGTGGTGGAAATTTCACTTTCTGGCTAAAATAAAATATTAAAATATTTACAATGATGGTACTCTAAAAATACTAAACAAGACATTTTCCATTTTACAGTATTTGAAAACACCAAGGTGTAAATTAATTTGATAAGAGTATATGTACAGCAAAGGTCACCTTCACTTACTTGAAATCCCAGCTTTAATAAAGTTATTTTGCTGCTGAACTATGATCACAGAAACACTATAATTACATGAAAAAATCCTCAAACAACCTATAGGTACAAACCAATATTTTGGATATTTAATTTAATTTTCTGGGGCTTATTTTTGTTTGTTTTAAAAGAACTAAGGAGTACTACGAAAAGGACTTGTCTCTGATACATCAATTTTACCTAATTAGGAAATTTGCTGGCTTAAGAACACAATCTTATATGGAACATCATTTTCATACATGCAAGACTCCTGAGGTTGACTAGAATTTTAAAACAAACACTCATATTATCCTTTAATTTCCATGGAAACCAAGGGAAGATAAAAGGACAAAGACTCTAATCTTGTGATCTAATGAAGTAGAGGAATAAAAGGAACAAAGCCTTAACAAACTGAGCATAAATGTGCCATAGCAGACACCAGAATGAAATACACTGTATCTTGACGAACTACATTAAATGTATCAGGTTAGAGAATCAAAATGCTCATTGGAAAATATGCAAATTATCTATATAAGGCGCACAATCACGGAATAAGTGCACTTGAAAGAAGAACTTAGAAACTTGAGAAGTGTAACCATGAGTTAGAACAACTCTGGCTACATTGATGTGTACATAATACAGCTTGTCCAAAATTCACTTAACATGTTAGCCAGCCTCACATTGTATCTGTTTCAATTTTATATTGAATTCTGTCAGACTTATTTTCAAAGGAGCATCGTAAGTTTTGCATCAGTAGGCACAGGTGAAATTTAGAATGTTAACTCTGTTTTGTTTTATTTTTTTTAAAGTAATCTGCCACTCAGACCTCCTGAAACTCTGCAGCTTTTACAATCCTAACAACATTGATTCTACACATTTTGGATCCAATGTGCAGCTTCAGAATGTAATTAACTTTTAAAAAGGGTATTGTTTTATGTACAGATTGCACACCATTAGCCTAAAATATTTATGTGGAAGCTAAAATTCACATAATGCATATAATTTTAAAATAAAAAAAAGGTCCACCTCAAAAATAAGATACAAACTGAAACAGCAATCAAAATACAGGCACTATTCCAATACTCTTCTGCAAAAACCAGAAACAGGTAGTCCAACTTCAACAGTTTTTCCTTGTAATGTTTTTGAATTAATAAACAGTATCTTATTTATAAAGAAGATGAAAAACGAATTTTATCCTGGGATAAACTCAAACCTAGTACATAATTATAGTAAAGGGGAAAGAATTTGTAGGTTGAAGCTGAGGCTGGAGTGAGAAAAAATGAATTCTCGAAGGAAGCTGATTCTTGAAAACATTTCTCTACTTTTGTTACAGCAATTCAGCTAGATATTATGCTTTTTAAAAAGTTAATATATTGCCAGTCCTTTCTGAATAACAATTTAAAATTTTCAAACGAACAAACAAACAACAAGACAACAACAGCTACTAAAAAAAAAAAAAAACCAAAAAAGCCTAAAATATTTTTTAAAAAATTGTCAAAACCACATAGCTTTCCACCAGTTTAGGTGTACAATATATGTCAGCAGCATAAATAATCTTTCTAAAATGTCTGCTTCAGTCCTCAATCTAGACAGGTTTTTGCCTGTTAAAACCAAGTATTTTTGCCAAGGGATTTTAAGATTTTAAGTACAGAAAGATGGGGATCATCCAAACCCTCTTAAAAACCAGTTAAAGAGAATTAAATCCTATGAGCTCACACACTAGACCCCAGCACTGCAAGACTTCATTTTATTCTTTCGCTATCAGAATCTGTAGCATTACAAGTAGTCAACATTTTACAGTCATCTTGCCCTCCAAGCAGCTATGTTCACTTCCAAACACCTGACCAACTTTATTTCAAAATCCAGCTTCTCCCATTACAGAGCCACCTGCTCTGTATGCTTCACTTCTTCTTTGATCAACAGAAGTAATTAGGTTTTACATAACACATTTGAGTCACAGGGGTCAAGTCTGAAAGGAAATAATTTCAAAAAATTCTTACTACACACTCTTAGCAACACATCTTTTAATAGGATAATGCCAAGAAGGTTATGCATCAGTTCTCTCAATGCTTTATGGAATTTGAAATAGGTATTTGTCATACTCTCACAGCTGTTTTGCACGTATTCTATTAACCATGTCCCACAGCATTTTCTTGCTGCAGTCACCCTCTTGTGGCAAAATACTTTAACTCCTTATTTAGTATTTTCTTCACTGCCAATGTAGTTGATTGTTAAAATACATTGAAGAAACATCTCAAAGACTCTTTATAGACAACTATCTCCATCAATTCCACAGATGGTACCTTTCATGATAACAATATTCAGAAAGTTTTTTAAAAGTCCCATCTGCATATATACTTCAGAGGAAATACTGCAAGCTGATACAAAAAAAAAAATAGTATCAGCCTGCGGAACACAGCAGGCTCATTTCAGAGTAACTTGCTTCTGTATGCAGTTAAGCATTGCTCAAAAGTCATGTTCTTGGACACTGGACACCCAACATTATTCCAAGATTCACAAAAGAGCTCATATACAAAACTGGCCACAAGAACTGCAAAGTGATTTTCATGTTTCTTTATAAAACTTCCATAGGTGACAATAAAACATTTTGCAAGAAACGACATCCTGTACAAAACTACTCCAGTTGTGATGGATGATGGTATGGAGAGCATTCATGGAACAGAATTCCACCTGAAGGAAATTACTGACTTTTTCATGACCTCAGTGAAAGCTGTCACAAAAATATAACTACAAAAGGCTGGATTAACTCATGTGTTGAAGGTTGGGAGTGGAATTTTTCCCATTCTGCTGCTGGGCAACTAACGCCCGGACACTTAAGGGCCATCTACTCTTACAAAAGAGACAAAGACTTTAGCCAGGTGGGGCATGGGAACAAGAGATGCTAGGGACTGGTAACGGAGACACTCGCTCACAGGATTTGGAGGAGAGAGCAGTGGGAAGAAGCGGCCCTCTGCTTTTCGGCTGTGACTGTGGAAAAAGCCCGGCTTTGCACTGGTTTTTCTCTACCTGGTGGNCTGCCCAGCCGCCCGCCATTATCCCCGCGAGGCCAACCTGACCTCGCGGCACAGCGCCCCCTGCAGCTGCGCGGGAGCCATCGCACCTGCCCCGCCCGGCCGGGAGCCAACAGCGCCCCTGCTGGCCGTGACCGTGACTGCACCAAATGGGAAAGTGCCTGACAGTCCAGGGACATCTGCCACTGAGTTTTTGGGTTTTGTTTACTGTTTTTTTTACCTTGTTTACTGTTTTTTGTTCCTGATTGTTTACCTCCTTATAGATACAAGTAAAGAACTCTTATTCCTTTTCCCATATCTTTGCCTGAAAGCCCTTGATTCCAAAGTAATAATAATTCAGAGGGAAGGGGGTTCACATCCTCTGTGCTAAGGAAGGTTCCCACCTTCCTTAGCAGACACCTGTCTATCAAACCAAGACATCATGACAAAGTTATATTGACTTTTATTATTTGACATATTTTGACCATTTTCACATGGGTCTCTAGTGATTCACAGAGGATCACAAGTAAGTCTAATTAAGGAGACCGTGACTAGAAGTGAGGCAAAGAGAATGCAAACAGAATATCTCAGTCATAAAACCCTCTCTTTAGGTCATCCTGCTTTATGGGTCTTTAACACTTGTAGAACATTCTGAATATGAAGGGCTGTTCTCTTATATTGCTTTACCTTACCATGTCTTCCTTAGTTCCTAGTATCAAAACCATTCAATTCAAATTCCCTGGCAATTTTTCACCCAAACCAATCTACTACGATCAAACTTAAATTGAGTGCATTTTAGTGGAGATAAACCGCTGCCAAATCTGAATACAACCTGCAGTGAGATACTGGACTCTGCAGTATGTCAACTTCCTGTATCAGAAAACACCATCAACAGCCACAACCTGAGCATTCAGTTAGGTTTCTATTCTTTCGTAACATGGCCTAAATGTTTAATCTAAAGTGAAATACCTTGTAACTCTGCAAAGACCATTCTTCAGTAAAGATCCTTTCTGTGCCAGTGAATCTATTATATATCAGTATTTACAGAGATAAAGGAAGGCATAATACCAGAGGTTGCCTTATGAATCAAAGAAAATTGGCAAGTTATCCTGGCAATCTTCTGGCCAGATGGTGAATGGAAAGATGGCTGGCTTCAATCTGAACCATATGCTGTCAAGAATCTATCACCTTCTCTTGTGACACTGACTTTACCATTGAACAGTCTATTTCCAAACATTTGCTTTTCTTCATTCTTCAATTTCAAAACATGTTTCAAATGGATGCTATATTATCTGAAGTGAATAGGCTACTTTTTACTACATGTACCCTTTTATTTTTTAAAATCCTCCATCTTATTGTACATCCCAAAATATCTCTTCTCTAGTGAAAGCCTTTAGTTGCTCCTTGTTTTCATGAGTCCATCATAGGAATGTCTTAGCACATTCACTACTTAATGCCTTTTCTCACTGAGGCATCCTCTGTTTCTCCATACTGCTTACATACTTTCTTCTCTCACTTTTCTTCCTCAGCTTGCAAGAATCCTACCCAGTGTCTCTTTCTTAATCACTTGTCTGTTCCTTGTCTGTTAAATTGTCAGGCACTAACAACAGGAATACTTCATAGAAATGAAAAAATGAACATGGAGCTATAAACTTTATCACCTACTTCAGTTAACAGTTAAGCTATTCTAAAACTATTACCAAATGGATTTGTCCTGTGAAAAACAAAAGACGAGTTACTAATCCAACCTTAGTCAATTAGCAGGTATTCTTCATCACAGAACTTTGAACTTTTCTTTTCTAAGAAGCTTTGTATAATAGCTTTTACTACCCAGGTGACTCAAGGACGATTTTACTGTGACACAGGTTAGTTTCTTTTGCTTTTCTAACATTAGGACATTCTTACAAAGCAGTGTGCTTCAATGCATCATTTCAAGACTTCCCAGAAAAGGTGATCTCAGCAATTATTTACCGTAGAAGTGGCTTTGCTTTCTTCCATTTTTAATTGCAGGACATCACAAAAAGAAGCATTTCTAAACCCAAGGTTTTAATTGATTCCAGTTTATTTTATTGTGTGTTCTAGGTTATTTTTACTTCTGTATGGAAAAGGACACTATGGATGTCAACACCTAAAGATATCAGGGTGCAACAGAATAAAGACAAAAAATATTCTCTTTGTGAGAACAAGACAAAAAGCATTCAACATGAAACAAGAGACTTTAACCAATAAACACCAACTAGCATTTCTCTAAGAAATCTTGTAAATTTACTGTTCCTCCAACAGTGGATGGAAAACCTTAGAGATCACAAGTAAGTTTAGAGGGAAAGTAAAATGTAATGGCTAAAAAATGATAGCTCTTCCAGAGTTCTTCCAATTAGTTTCTGCAATTGGAGGGAATACAGGGCCATAGAGGAACCCACCCTTAGGAACAAAGGGGGGGGGTGGGAAGTGAAATGAACAATTGCAAAAAAACCCTGTACTCTAAACACTTTTCTCATCTCTGAAAACAAACTCTTCTACCTTCACACGGGAAATAAGCTCCCAGAGGAGTATCTCTATTTTACTTTCTGAAATTTGTATTGAGTAAGAGAACCCTTTTTTGTTTGTATTTGGACATGCTAATTCCATTGAGGACTAAAGAAATCATACTAGAAGAACTGCAGGGAGATAGACTTCTACCCACAAAACTACCACAGAACAGCCCAGTCAAGATTTTCAGACACGCAGTATAGTCAGATGTTCTGAGTCTGTATTTTGTGGTACAGAAAGAACAATTCTAAATATCGGTTCCAGTAAAAGATGAAATACATAAGTAGAACCAAAGTCCAGCTAGAAAATGATCCTGCATAATGCTTCCAGTAATCCTGTCTCACTCTTCTGACACAGCAGCCTACAAAGATTTAATGTTGGATGAAAAAGCAAACAGCTCAAAGCTGTAATTCTCCATTGCAGAGATTAGCCTGAAACTGCCTATTACATTGGCTGCCATTTCAACTAAGCAAGCTCCAATCCAATTACTGTAATACAGGCTCTCTGTCCAAATCATTGCACTAATAAGACTTCAAACCAGGAAATTATGAGATTCACTAAAACTATTTCAGAATTTTTCCTCTTCTATTAATACTGCACATACTTTAGCAATCACCTTTCAACTACAAAATACTGATTACTTATTTATAAGTAAGCAGGCCACAGACCACATTTAACAGAAAAATGCTCTCCCAGTGGGGAACAGGGTTTTTTGGGGGGGAAAGTGTACACTGTCTTTAAAGTCACTAATACTAAGTAATTCAACAGAGTCAAATTACAAATTTACATGATCATCATGCTTATTCTTTTAAAATTACATTTTAAAAGAAAGAAATAAAAAACCAAAAAAACCCCAACAAACCAGAAACCTCAGTGTATCTCCTTATTTATTTAAATGTAAGAAAAGTCGCTTTGGGGCTAAAATTGACCTCAGAAAAATCATACCCCATCTTAAGAATGTATCTATGTGTGCAATCTTTAGCAACTACACCACAGATATTTTTTTCCATTTCTAAAATCATCTACATCTTCTACTGTATGCATTCAGGGGCCAACACAGGCCACCAGGACCAACCTGATCTAATTAGACCTGCTTTGAGCTCAGGATTGGACTAGATGACCTCAAAGGTCCCTTCTAACCAAAGTCATTCTATGACTCTGTACTTTACCCTGTTTACCCAATTGTAGTAGAGATATCCTAACAAAGGAAATACAGCAGCACAGTCCATCTGCAACTTCACAATATATCTGATTAAGGAAATTACTTCATACAGGTGTTTTATGTATTTTATTTATGTAGAATATGGCATCATTAAAACAACAGTTTAAGTGATTCTCTCAAAACACCTCTCTTCCCCAGCAGTCCTCTCTTGCTAGCTGTAGATAATCTGATGCATTACATAAAGTACACCTTTCTCTTTTCCTAGAAGCCAAAAAAGTCATACCTTCATCTATGAAAATAGTTATTGTGTTATTAAATTTCTTATCTCCTCCAGAAAAATCTGAGTTGAACAGACAGTTGAGTTACTACAAACAGTTTTGAAGCCCTAACATGAGCTTTCTAAGAATTAAAAGCCACATATTAAAGGCAAGTATCTACAAGGTTCAAAATATCTAGTGTACTGATATATTGTAGGCTTAAAACTGTAAAATAAATGGATTAATTACTTTATAAGTTTTAATTGCACGTATGATTTAGTCTGCCTGCCCCTCCACCACAATTTGGGTTTTTTTTTAAACAAAAATGCAAAAAAATCCAAAAAGTGTAATTTCTCAGTTAGTCTTCAGTTGCTGGAAATTAAATAATGGAGCAAAATGGTTACAAATGGTCTATCCTAGTGTAAGACTGGCAAGTCAAAATGAAAAGCATTCATTTGTACCACATCTCTCAGAAATGAGACTGCATTCATCTGCACAGAGCTGGGAATCTACATTGAGATGCTTGTTCAGAATGCCACTCATGTCATTTTAGAAGCACTGCTTTCACAAATGGAGTAAGCTGTTCTGTAAATAATATCAGCCTCTCTTGTCCCTTCTATTTGTAATGACATTGCATGCATTCACGTCCACTCAGAACTGAAATGGGCTGCCAGTGCACATCACACAGCATCTCACAAACTTCCCAGAGCGTGTGCTTTCAGCCACTAGCAATCAGGATTATATTTCATTAAGTAGTAAAAGTAAAGTAACTGTTTATCAGTGCCTTAAGCCGCCAGTTCTCAGCAGTGATTTCTAAATTCATTCCTTCTCCTCATTAACCAGAGCAACTCAAACTACATTATGAATACAAGAAAGCTGTTTCGTTTTGCATTTTGGTGTACCCGTAAGTGCAGATTAAAAATCCATTCCAATTTGCAACTTCGAATAAAACAAAATTAATTTATGCACATTTAAGGAATATAGCAGTACAAACAAGCTTTCCATAATCTACAGGGAATTGATTACAATAAAAAACATGATGCCAGCAGGCAGGGAGAAAGTGCCTTATCTGGCCATACTAAGATAGAAGAAGCAAGGAAATAGTGTCCAAAATCTCATCCAATTCCTTTACTCCCACTCTCAAAGTGAATGGATTATTTTATGCCCATTCACCCCCAAAAGTGATTGGTTATAGCCTAAGACAAACTTACCTCAATGGTGTAAGCCTGGGTGTGTTTGATAATTTCTCCACTATGCAAAGTCCTGATAATAGCATAGTCAGCAGTAGCAGCTGCTCCCCTTCGACTGCTGCATGTGGATATTTCATCACCTCGAGATCGATCACTTTCAATCCCATCTTGTATTGATTCTTCATCTTTGATGTTTGCTGTTTTCTTCTTCTTTTTCTGCTTCTTTGATCCATTTTGACCATCAGTTTGTGCCTTCCGCTGCCTAAATTGGGCAAGCTGTATAGAAGACAAAATCTTGTTAAAGGTGAAAGTTTTCGTCTTTATTACTAATGACATCCTCTATAAAGGCTTACCCACTATTCTACATAAAGCTTCAAACTAATCACTACTGAAAACATGCTGGAAGTTAATGTTGCGTGTGCGAGACAGACTCAGATTATTTTTCCATTTACATAGTTGGCTTTAACAAAATCTTAAACGTAAAACAACACTCCATTGATGAATTCCTTTTTAAGTTTCATACTTGCAAGTTACTGTTCCACAGACTGATACCTAAAAATTAAAACAAACGCAATGAAATAACCTGATCTCATTTTTAAATTTTATCATAACCTGAAAATAATTTACAGAAATTAATTTTAATTTTTATTTCAGAGACAGACAAAAGCAAACTTCTCTTCCAGCAAGTACCATATGAAGTTTTTTTAAAAGTTTGCTAAAACTTAAAAAGCTGATCAAGTTACTGAAAGCATCATAAAGAAATAGCAAAGCAGCAAAATA
Organism: Origma solitaria; assembly: GCA_013397895.1. NCBI lineage: Eukaryota > Metazoa > Chordata > Aves > Passeriformes > Acanthizidae > Origma > Origma solitaria. Next base: position 94,268 of record VZRL01000471.1, on the reverse strand, counting down.
CATAAGGGAATAGTCCAAAACCAGAAAGCAAGCAGATTACAAGACACACTACCTTGTAGCAAAACATGCTGATGAACAAAAAGTCACAGGTGAGCCAGACACACAGTTTAAAAACCAATTAGTATGTAAGCTATTCAAATACTGTAAGACACTGCCTTTTGAAGAGCTTATCACTTTTAATCACTTTACAGTGGTTTACACAAGAAAATCCATTTAAAATATTTTTTTCTTAACAAGAACAGAATTTTTGTTCAAATAAGAAAAACAAGCACATCAGGTTTTACCAATTAAAATTCAAAATTAAAAAGATCCTATCAATAAAATCTGAAAACAAGAATGATTACTTTCCAATTGAAGCATCCAACATTAAATGCTACAATACATTTCATAAATGTAGCTCCAATGTAAAGCATACAAATAAAGACCCTAAAACTTTAAACTTTCAACATCAACTAATATTCAAATACCATGGTTTTTTAAAATAAATATGCTGCAATTGTGAGAAAAATATATAGAAGAGTTAGCATATTTGCTCATGATATTCACCAGTCGAGAAAGCCAGGCTTCCATCCAACTTCTTCAGGAACACCCAAATCGAACAGGACACACGGATCCCCTTTCCCAGTCACTGTTTGGTTACAGTGCAAGATATCACTTGAAGTGCTTTCTTGCCCCAAGAGAGCTGAGAAGCCCCAATCTAAATAAATGCATCATGGACAGATCAGTTCTGGCTTGTGGCTGGTTTATGCCTTTGTCCCTTTATTTGTATTTCTTTGTGGGTTTCTTCAGCCTCCTCTTTCTTAGGACGACGGACAGCTTGGCATATGGCTCCTGCTCTGTTTACAGGACGAGGACCTGAAGATTTGCTGAGCCAAATATGCTCACCTAAGTACTTAATGCTTACCTCCTCCCTACTATTTTTATAATTAGTTCAACTTCAGGATTTTTTTAAAAATATTTTTTAAATAGGTATTTTTTGTTATTTCATTAAAAAATCTATTAAATCAAAAAATTCTAAACAGGAAAAGAAAGGATACTCTCCTTCTACTTCAAAGTTTAAGAGGAAAAAAACCCCAAAACAGCCAACCAACCAACCAACCACCACCCAACCCCAACTAAAGAGAGATTTAGTTTCTCAAAAGCAGGAAGAATAAAGGTTCCAGTTGTCCCCTTAGGATATTGCTACATGCTCCTAAAACTATAAGTTTATGTCAATAAAATATTTTCAGTTTATTCAAAAGAAAAGCAGAATTTGTTCAAATGTCCCAATGACAGAAAGCAGACAACCTGACGTCAAGTGTAACTACTGAGAGATTTTGCTTTTTTTGGGTTTTATTTTTAATTAATATATGACATGTAGCACCACTGGTCAAGAACTCTCTTCCCCAACTTGATTGAAACCTTCTGTAATGGAAAGTTAAGTTGGCTTTTTAAAAGCAGCTTTACAGTCTTTATTTGTCTACAAAATTAGATGTGTAGCTCAAGGACAAATGAATTACTCCTTGTCTCTCCTCAAGTATTTTGCATATTTTAACTGAAGCATCTGGGCATGCCAGATTTCCCTCCTTTCAAAATTAAGTTGTCGACTTTCACTTCTTCAGAATTAACAGATTAAAATCTACCATGGCAGTTAAAAGCAGATCCTCTTTTTTTCTGTTTAAAAACTGATGAAGATGAGCTCATATGAAAGCTACATGCATGTGAAAATCAAAATGTTACATTTTTGTATTACACAAGTTCTCAACTGACAAATTCTGTATGAGCATCTTGGACTTTGGAAATAACTGCACTAGTAGTGATGGATGCATGCAGAAATCATAGCACTTTTTAGCCCACACATTTAAGTACACACAGAACTGTCTGGCTACTAATGCAACATAACTTTAAATTCATATTTTTAATCAAATTTTAAAAGCTAGAAATGAGAAAAGCAGCACAGCAAAAAGCTACTGCTGACCAAACACATTCTGTGATGCTCACATCAAAACAGGGGAGGTCTCAGATACCAAATTGCTTCTCATGAACTAGAGTCAAGGATCTTTGTTCCAATGACAAGCAGGGAAAAGTCCATCAGCAGTCATGGGAGCTAAGGAAAACAAATTCTTTAGAATTAAAACTTTCAATTAAAAAGAAAAACACTTCCAGATTTTGTATTTCTAGAAAAATAGATTTTTCCAGCATGAAAAACTGTGAAACAAATACAGACTGATACAATGTCTTATCCTGTGTCCCAGGCACACCAGCTTAATTAAACCAGACTAAGCCTGTGGAGAACTTAATACTGCTTCCATCAGCTCTGAATCTACAGTTTTGAAACAATTCAATGTCAAGTTTCTCTTGAGTGACAAAAATTGCAAGCAAGAGCCAGGTATGTAAACACAGGAGGTACTCATGGAGCAAGAAGGATGCAAAGAAACAGAAGCTGAAGGACACTCAGAGCAGGCTCTCTGCATTGATACGCCTCTGAGAACCAACAGAAAACAAGCATCTTCCCCTGGGAAAGCACAGGGAAGACAGCCAGCCATGATCCAACTTAACAACACATTTTTAGCACATATGAAAACCGATCCAGAGCATTTTTTATCACTATTCACCTATCTGTCAAGAGATTGCCTCCAGCTTCTCCCATCATGCTGATATGACCTTGCCTGGATCCTCCAAGCAGTACTGAACCCCGTTAAAAATTTCATCTGTGTTTTTCAGTAGTGAAGAACGACAGATTTCGCTCCTTGACTCTCAGCTTTTGCAACTAAATTAATTAAAAACTTGCAATTCCCAGCTCATAGGTTGTTTCAAGTCCAGCTTCTGGGCAAAAAAGCAATCCTCTAGCAAACAGCCATGTCCCATAGCATTTAGGGAAAAAAACATTTTTGTCTGAAATATTTATATCAAATACCCAGTGTATAATGAAATGAAAACGAAAATACTTTTTTTCCTATTAATGCATAAAAAGGGACAATAAAATTGTGCAGGAAGAATTACTTGTTTAATACCAGATTTTCAGAAGTGCCATTTACAACAGCTGCTCAGCTTTCCATCAGTTTGAAAAACGGTATATGGATATTAGCACCAAGTTCTATCATAAGACATGTTGTCTCGTAAACAGAAAAACATTTACTGAGAGTCACCAGACTACAATAGAGTAGCATGCAGACTCATAATGGGTATACTTTTCAAAATAATTTCCCATGGTGAAAGAACAACTGAATAGCAGAATTTACGTATTTAGATGCTATATGCATTTACCTAGTTCTAATTATAACTTCCTACTCATGAATCCCAAAACAACATACTAGCACTAATTCCCACATCACAGACTGCACCAAAACTACCAACCCCTGGTAAAACATCATCTTCACTTTTAAATGCCGGTATCCTCCAACAAGCAGAAAGTCAGAAATGTGGAGAAGAATCAATTGCTATTAGGAACCAAATACTCCTGAGACAGAAGGCAACTAACTTGCAGAGTGGAGGGGATTACTTGTGTAAACCGTGTGAATTATGATAGTCAATGTACTGCCATAATTACAACACCAGCATTATTTATTCAGCTACCTTCAGCAGATTCTGACCTTTGGTACCTGCGCCAGCAATCTGCAACTGTTGGGTTACACTGTCTATTGATTACTTTCACATATAGTCTGACTGAACTATTTCTAGAGTAAAAGTCCATGGTAAAATAAAATTTGGCTCCAACAGAATGCAAATGTCCTCTCAAGCACTTAAAATAAAATCTGAAAAAAACCTGCAACATTTAATCACTAAGTGATTAAATGACAATACTGAAAAAATTCCTAAAAATCAATGAAGCTACATTTGTAAAGCATCAATATCTATATTTTTAGTTCACATGCTTAAAAGACCTTTTAGAACAGAAACACATTAAGAACCATTTAAAACTGGATGTTGCTTTATGAACCCTTGTTATTCCTTAACATTCTCAGATCTAGATAGCCTCATTTTCAGAGGTATTACAGTAAACAAAAATTGAAATTGCTGTGCTTCCAAAGAAGGATGTTAGGAAATAAGATAAAACAACAATATTTGCTGTAGTTACTGTTTAAAAACAACTTCTAATTGTTAAGAAATTCATAGGTATAGCACATCCTGTAGAAGTATAGCTGTACAGTCCCATTTCATGTGCACAAACATCTTTAGATTCAAACTCCAACTTCCGAAAACAAAACACATCTCAAATTCAGTGCTACACAGACACTTCTCACAGAAAGAGCAGAGTCTGTTCATCTCTCACAGCTCCTCTTGAGTACAAAACCCCTATTTCTTTTTTATATTAATTTAAGAAAAAGTATAAAAGGATGAGTCAGACTTACAGACTGACAACAAAAAGGAACTTCAGACAAGCTGCTACAAGCAAGTAATTACTCTTTTATTTTTACACAGTACAAAAAAAATGCATGAATGGAGATCTACATCATGATCTTGCATTTCTCAACTACTGTAACTTCAAAAGATGATCCAGACACTGCTTAAGCTTCAGATGAATGTGTCCTTCACACAGATGAGGACTTATTCTTTATCTGAAGGTCTCAAACAGTCTGGTGTGCAGGCAGAAATGTTCTGTGCTGGACCAGGTGATATTCAGATCACTCAACCAATGTAAGAAGGTAAGGACTTCTGAATCTTCTGGTCTCTAGGTAAAGACAGCAGTTAGTGGCTGAAAGACAAATTGACAGCCCTGTAATATTCTTTATAGATAATCTGGATAATAGAATTGAACGCACCTTAAGCAAGTTCATGGACCACAACAAACTGGAGGAAAGTCAGATACTGCAGAAGGAAGAACCATCATACAGAGAGACCTCAACGTGCTGGAAGACTAAGCCAAGAAGAACTACATGTGAGTTAATAAACATCACATCCTGCCCCTGGGATGGAATTACCCCACATTGCGGTAACAGCTGGGGACTGACTGGGGTGGTGCGTAGCTCTGCTGAAGAGGACCAGAGAGTTAACCTGGCAAGCTACCCCAGAGCAAGCAGCATGCCCTGGCAGCAATGAAGAGAAACCATTAAACTTTGAAATGACTCTCAATGCCTGCCAGAGAAAAAGACTAAAGTACCTGTTTCATGACTAAATACCTATGGTATGACTGAAAAGCCCCCATGCAATCCTGTTTCATTAAACAGGATTTTGTAACAACAATAATACCATTTGTAATTTGAGACTGCCTCACAATACAGTGGAAAAACCCCAATGATCCTAACAAACAAATTCTGGCTTCAGTGCTTCAATGCAAATGTTTTATTTAAGTGCAGAAAGCATATTTTAAACTATCTAGCAGACTGAAAGTCTCCACAGGAGCAGTATCTGCAACTGAGCGTACCGAGGGTAAGAAAAAGTGAAATGGAATTCTTTGTCAGGTATTGCTTGAAACTTTCCACCAACACAAAAGGCATAAATTTGTCTCAGAAACGTGTATTTATTCTGCATATAGAGTGAATGCTACAGAGTCTGCTTTAAACTGCACCTGAATGTATAACATGCATCGCGGCAAACTGTATTGTATAAGTGGTAACTATGATACATCCCAGACTTGGCTGCAAGTACATTATAATACTATATATTATTAAACTCATGGTATATCATAAACAGTCCTGTGATAGACTTTCCTAATTATATTGCTCCTCATCTCCATCACAGAATGATGATAAGGTATAAATTCTGAAAGATTACTGAGAGTGAAAGTGAAATCAAAATATGTAGACCGAGACAGACTGCCACCTTGTCTTAAAAGGCGAAGGATTACTTTAAAAATCACCTGCCCTAGTAATGATAGGGCAAGTGACTACTCCCCTTGACCACAGGTAAGCAATCAGTTCAACAGAAGCTTTCAGTGATACAAAAAGAACAAAAAGCAGAGCCCTGAGGTGGGATTTGTTTTGATCATTTATTAAGCACATATACATCCCAAGAAGTCTTGACCAGTGTGTCCTGCAAGGCAATAGTAACAAACTAAAAAGGCCAACCTGCATTTAAAATTATGACATGGTTCTGAAGTTGACATTTGCTGTGGTTTAAGTTTTTCCATCCCACCTTTCCCCGGATAACTGAAAAAATACTGACCATAGTCTCTCTCTCACCCATGACCTGGTTTTATGGTTCCAATACACAGTAACATTTTTATGTTTCATAGCAGCAGGTAAGAAGCACTCAAAGGGGATAAGGAAGAGAGTCTAGGAGACAGCAACACTGAGATTTAGGCAGTAAATCTCACCTGGGCTGTTTAAAACTCATTTGCTATTAGGCCACCAAGTTTTGTAAAAGCTTGACAGTCTGTCCCTTACAGAGATGTTGAACAGTTAACTGGTATTAGACAAGAAAGAGGCACTTTGTCACTTTTGTCATATTCTCAGAAGGTCTAAGCACAGAGGGTTGTCTTGGCAAAGCGCTAACTCCTGAAATGTAGATAAGTTTACAGTGCCTGCTTCTTCTAGGTTCCTGATGTCTATACTAATGAAAGGATAACTTAAAGTAAGATAAATGAAAAATTGTCAAATACAGAGGATAAATATGTCTTCCTAGTGAAGTCTACTGATTCTATTCTGCTAATCAACAAATTCAAATCACAGCTCTTTTCAAATCCTGAGATAAATACCTACAAAAAGAAGATAACTGAGCAAGCAACCTGCAAATACTTTAAACATATTATGCCACATAGCTGAAAATCCAAACTGTAAGTAAAGAATTAACGTTCTTTGCAAGTTTCAATCTGCTTAGCTGTTGAGTCAAACAGGGCTTTACGTTATTTGTTCCATTCAACAGATGCTAAATTTACTAAACGGGAAACATTAGGCTGAATGAACAAGAAATAATCACCAAGGACTGAGATATTTCCAATCTACTGATTTTTATGTTGCACTCACAGCCAGATTTTTCCCAAACAGTTTGAACAAGACCTTAGAATGCCTCCCCTTATGGAGACTTAAGTGGTTCATGAGTATTAGTTGATGACAATAAGACTATGAAAATTTCTAAAGAAGAAATCCTATAGTCTTTTCCTAAATAAATGCTTGAGAGTCTTCCAGCTTCAGAGACAGCCATTCCTCTGCAGTCCTCTGAAGAAAAGCAATGGGATCACCACAATTTACAATTATAGCTGAGGTATCATGAAGGACAACAGAGGATAATGAGACGAACAGCACCTCAGGCAATTCTTTTTAACAGTCTTTATCAAGTTAAGAGTACTGTTGGCAGTGCTAATTACCAAGGGCGCTGAACTGGAATGAACCCCACCAGATGGCACTGTGAGCTGGAAAGCCTCAGAATTAGTGTGGTTCTGATCTGGCCTGCTCTTCCCTGTCCCAAGAGTTTAAATAGGAACAGATCTAGGAACAGCTAAGTTCATTACAGCTAGGTTATTTTCTGGACAAGGAATGGAAGTTAAGTGTATGAAAATTCTCTCTTAGTCAGGTTACAATGACTGACACAAGTACACCAAGCACATTTTAGTGCTGGACTGCTTCAAGAAAAGCAATGCCTCAAACTAACTTCTAAAAAAACTGCTCAACTGGTCTTTAACTAAACTGCTTCTATATAAATGATTTATATATTGAGCCTATCTACTTTTTAATTTTACTCTTCTCGTATTGAATGCTGTCTCTCTGCCGACACAAGAGGCTGAAAAACTCATCTGACCCACACTGGTACCAAATGTCCCCGAAGAGAAGAGGAAATAAGTGGATTGGGACAAGCTGTTAGTGATGAAAATGAGAGGGCAACAGAAGCTTGTTTCATGCTGCTCTCTAAAGGAACCAAGATCATCCACACATGAAGCCTAAAACATTAGGAAGTCTTTGGCCATCCAGGCTACAGGTGCTGACATAAAACTGAGCCTCCTTTACTCAGCGTTAAGGGATGATGATTGCCAGCTGGATGCTGTCTCAAAAGGCAAGGTCTATCATTGCTTTTGCCCAGTTTCAAAGGCTCAGTAACAACAGGAAGGCAAAAGAGCTAGGCACTGACAGAAATGCACCCCTGTTCCACCAGATTTATGTGCAACACTAACTTTTAATTAAAAACTGAATCCTGAAATATTCTTCAGCTAGGCTGAAAAAACCCCAAATGACGCAGAGACAAAGTCAAGCCTTCAACATCCTAAAACCTTTTGAAACAATTTTTGGAGGGGAGATGGGGAAAGAGGAGGACTTATCACAATGCAAACAAATGGATTCACAAACATGTTTAAGAAAAATGTTTCCTCCTCTACTCCCTAAGCCTTCCTAAAATAATCCAACTTGCCACAGCAAGTAAATTCCAGTCAGAGCTAAAATTTTGTCAAATAAATTTTAATAAAGGAGATACAAATGTTTCAGTTAATTTTAACTTTATAAAAGAATGAGGGAAGAAAGGTTTTACTACTTACTTTGCTCAACTGCCAGTTTTTAATGAGTCATATGATGTTCTCCACTAATTCTTTGAACTAGAATACTTCATTGCTTTGCCATATTGTCCTTCACATCTCATAAAAGTATTTTGAAAAATTGCACCCAGAAGATGGGTTTGTATATTAATTCATTCTTAAAAACTCATCCTAATACCAGATTTAGATACTCTGAAAGCATTAATTGCTTTTCATAAAGTTACAGTCCTGTTCATTGGACTGTATGAACATGTTATCCCACAATCCTTTAGAGTCAAAAGCATCAATATTTATCTTCAAGCGCTTTGCTGGGGTGTTTTGGTATCCACATAAGGCTATGGGTAACTTCAGCTGTGACATCCATTTAAAGACAGTAAGCTGATGGAAGTGCAGGACCCTAAACAAGATGTAAATGGAGATGAGGTTCTATCAACTGAAACAGCTGCTGCTTTAAGGTGTATGTAAGAGTCCACACTATGATTTTAGTATCAGTTTCCTATGAATGAAAACACAGGATGTGATATGTTTTGCTGACACAAACAAAAGACAGACTGTAGGAAGTGAACGGACAATTTAATCTCTGGTGATTTAAGTCAAGCTATCAAATGATCATACCTTAGTAACACTTAACAGCTGAACAGTAAGTGGTAGAGGCTATAACAGACAGAATAATAAATAAAATTTTTGAGCTCCAAAAGGAGACACAACCTTACCTATCATGGTCTTGATGTATAGCATGACAACCCTTCATCTTAATGAAAAGTTGCCAAAATTTAAAGTTGTCAGATATTGTGTTAGAACTTAAGGATGACTAATAAAACTAAGCCACTGGTAGCATGTAGTAGACTATATTAGGTAGGGTACACATGCTACACGACACCAACCAAATGGAAGGTAGATTGCTGTGTATCTCTACTGGCCTAAGGCATTCACAGCAATCAAGACAAAGCCTGTGCTCAATAAATATGATCAGATGAAGATAAAGGTAAAACAAAAGCAAACAAACTAACAAACAAAAATGCCTGGGACTTGCAAAAGGTATCACATCTTAAAGCCTTTGGGACAGATTAAGTAACTGCCTACAAAACATACTTGGCAGAAAAATCATTAGACAGAAGCCATAATTAGTACAATATTTCATAAAGATGAACTCTTCAGCAAGCCTCTGCATTGACATTTTTGTAATGCTGTACAATTACAAATGTGGTTAAGAGTTTAAGTACTTTTCTCCCACTCAATTCCTGATGAATTCAGCCTCATTAAATGAGTTATCTTCTAGAAGTAAAAGGCAGATTCTGCCCTCTGGAACAGAAGGCAAAAAGCACTTAAGCATTAAAACTATATATTAGCTTCCAATTTTATATCTGTTTTTTCTTTTAATATTGTGTTTGATTCAACAAAATTGTAAGCTTAGGCTTTACATTTACTGCTGTTGATTACTACAGACCCAGTGCAGTCAAGTGAGTTACAAAAAGGATCAATTTTTCCTCATTCTTACCTGCAGAACCATCCTTCATGAACTGTTCATAATTAATTATTTAAATAAACCATGAAGATGAATATACCACAGACCACAAGAAATACAGAAAGTAAGTAATGGCTTTCACAGATAGCAAGCTTCAATCAGGCTTATAGAAAAAATAAACCCCAAACATTTATTTTACAGCATAGTAGCAACTTAGAGGTTAAATATAGACATTAAAACATTAATCTATTCAGAATTTCAATTTTTGGAAAGCAGCAGAGTCATCAGACATATGTCAGTATGTTGCCTTCTGTACCACCAAAATAAATTTACCAACAATCTGAGCATTGCTTATGTAGTAACTTCAATTTATTTATTCTTAAAGCAACTGGCTTAACACCTGTTAAACACCAACAAGCACATAGTTGTATGAGCTGTCTGACTAAATATAGTTAAATCAACAGCTGGAGACGCTTTTAATTAATCCCTTGGAGTTCTTACAGGATAACTATTTTAAGAAAACAACTGCAATACAGTAACACGGTTTAGCATTAAGCATGTTAATTCCACTATATTTAGGTCTTAGAAAGTACTCAAGTCAAAAGAAATGTCTTCCAGGATAGGAACAGCATAAAAAGCAATGAAATTATGTCATTAAATACTAGAAGCAGTCGGGTGATTAGTAAATTTCTGCCTTGTTCTGTAATTTCTTCACATGCTGCCCTTCTTCCCCAAAAAATAACCTTAGGAAAACATTCCTGAGACTATAAGGCAGTGAAAAAATGAGTCTATCTTTTCCTTGAGCCCAAAGCAAGGCTAAATTTCAATCTAAATTGGAAGATGGAAAGGCCCAGGTTCTGGATCTGGTAAAAGAAAAATTATTTTCAGGTCTTACTACATAGTAATTTTTCTCCTCAATTACCAATTTCTTTGTATTAACCACACATACCTACAATTTATCACATCCTAGAATTCAAACTTTAGTCCTCATTTTTAATGGGAATCTGAGAGGGGGAAAGAAGTTATATACCACACTGAACTTCACAGAGTACACAGAACAAGCTTGGTATTTTAAACAGAAGTTCACAGGGTTTCTTTAAAAGCATTTTAAATTACAGGTAAGAGTAGCCCTAAATACTTAATGGCCTTTTGACTTTAATACCACTGAAACAACCTATTCTGACTTTGTGGCAGAAGGTTCTTTATTATCAGCAAGATAAGGTTGCAAATTGGATTAATTTTTTTTACAAGAAAACTTTAAACAACTTAAAGTTGTTTAATAATATTGATTGCTTAATGAGAACAGATGTTCTTATTAGCTGGGCACAGGACGCTTTCATACTAGCAAGAAAATAGTTGCTTCTAAAAATCTCACACTCTAACTTCCCAATTCATATCAAAACCCATTCAGAGTAATTAACACAAGCTATTTAGACAATGAAATTTAAAATACCATAGAAAGGTTTTCTTTAATTCATAAATACACAGAAACACACAAAAATCACAACCATAAACAACATCCACCATTCTCTCCCCATCTACTAAGTCACTCAGTTTATGGCCATCTGTGCCTGCCAGTTAGAAGGTAACTCTAAAAACACAAAAGTATGCCAAAGCAAAAGTTGCCAGTAACTTCACACTGTGCTTGTCAATCAAATTACTGGCAACCTTCAAGTTTATATGTAACACAGACACTTTATTCCCCTTAATAATTGTCTTACATGTTTAAAAGCTAAGGTTGACATTTTTCATTTTTATAAAGATTGAATTATTAACACGAAACTGTAAAACTAGAAAACATAATGCTTCAAGAAGGAAAGTAATGATCCTCATGTTTCTAATAATGGTATGCTAAATACAAGTAATTTGCACTATATTTGATTTTGAGCATTAACAGACTCATTTATGTTTTTCATTACATGCATTTATATAAGAAATAACTATAAGCAAAATTTGTATGTTTTCAACTGGAGAAAAATTCCCAGAACAAATTTACTTTCACTTGTTTTATAGAGTCTGTACATTACTTCAAGTGGATTCCTAGTTAAATACTTTAAATCCATTTTCCCTACACAACCGCACTTACAGGGACATTATGGTCCAAATTAAAGAGGTGTCCTTCCTGAAACTACGTAGATGAAGACAACAACTAAAAAGACAGACTTATTTTAGGGAGCATGGAAAGAGTGAAACATTATCACAAATTATCTTAACTGCTAGTCATCTTACTGCATTACATCACAAAAATGAAGTTTTTATACAATCCTGTTGTTGCACAGATTAATCCAGCTCCTTAAAATGTATTATAGTACTGAACTACTGAATATATACCTATTTATTGTACTTTTTAAAAATCTGCTTTATATTGTGTCTAATCTGGTGCTGTGAAATCAAGTATTTGAATGTGATTCTCCCAACAAAAAGGAATATTTTACTGCAGTTGCTTGGGAAAAATAAACTTGTATCAAACTATTTCCTCCATTCTCCAACCACCCCAATACATACTGCAATGAAATGATTACATGGGGAAGAGCAGGAGAGAGGTAAAAGAGAGCTGTTGCCTTCTAGCTCCTCTTAATTTCTCAATCAGTATTTGATCACATCAGCCCATTATCACCCAGGATAATAGCTATGATGCTACCAAATAATATAATTCTGTTCCTCAAGTTAGTCTAACTGTGTTTCAAGTAAAATCCAAGAATATTACCAACCCAAGCTAACCACATTAGAAAAGCACAATTTGGCTTAAAGAACTCATGACAACAAAAATTATTCCAAAATTGGGATTGTAGGCAGAAATCAGTTTTGGGGGTCCTCCTCCTGTTTCAGGATATGCAAACAACAGTGCTGGCCACTACTGAGAAATGCAGGATCCCTTCCTGACTCCAAGCCGGATGACACAATATCACCTCTTTCTTTCAGTCCCCAGAAGATTCTGTAGGCTACCTTTACAGCCCAGTAATGAAATGGAAATTTAAAATTAATCCTTTCTGCCAATGGGAAAGTGTGTGAACTCCCATCTACCTTCTTTCATGCTGCTATAACATCATGAGTTTTCTGCCAGCCTCTTCTTTCAGACTGTCAGTGTCTCTGAGAAGAAGTCCTGTGCTTCAATTCATTAACTGCTCTCCCTTAGGCAGTATCATCCATGAGCATGCAGAAGGGACACTCCCTCCAGTTCTGCAGGTCATTTACAAAACGTACAACTGCACACCTGAGGAACACTACTTACCACCAGCTGAACTTCGCTTCAGCAATGTGAGCAGAGCAGTCCAGCTCATTTTCTGCCCCCACTGCAGACCACCTATCCAAAACACATGTCTCCTGTTTGGCTCTAAACAGCCTGCAAGAGATCACATCAAATGCCTTCCTAAAGTCAAGGTAAACAACATCCACCATTCTCTCCCCATCTACTAAGACACTCAGTCTATCATAGAAGACAATTAACTTGCCCTTGATAAATTCTGGTCCTGCTCTTGGCCTTCATGTGCCTGAACATGGGCTCCAAGAGGATCTGCTCCATCATCTTCCCAGAAACTGCGGCCACGCTGACCTTCCTATAAATCCCAACACTCTTTCTCACCCTCCTTGAAGATGTTTGCTTTCTTCCCCCTGCTTCATTTGAAATCTCTAATGGCAATGACTTTTCAAAGATGAATAAGGTAATAGCCTTGTAACAATAGCACCCGGCTCCCACAGGATGCTGGGATACATCATACTCAGTCCCATAAAAGTGTACACATCAAAACTGCTCAAGTGGCCCCCGGTTTGACCTTCTCTACAGTGAATAATACTTCAGTCCTTCAATTCTGTCATTAAACTTCGGGACCTGGGAAGCCCAAGGACAGTCCTTAGTCCTTATCATTAAAGAGGCAAAAGCCTTGAGTGTTGCTTCCATGCCCTTTTGTACCAGATTATTTTGAATTCTAAGCCTCTTCACCATGTTTTTCACCCACTTCAGTTTAGTACTGTCTACATACAACCACATATTCTTTCCAGTGCCAATAACGTAAATACTGAGTGACACAGGCTTTGTGAAAAATTGAATGGCCACCTACTTTGAGTAAGCCGTTACAACAAATAAAGCTAAGTCCAATTTTCTATTCATTTGTAACCATGAAATGATGATCGTACCTTAACCAAGTCTTTAATTTGCTTATGAGATGATGTCAGTGTCAAAAATCTTTAACACTTTCAGCAAGTTCTGTCGGATCAGCCCTAGTTACCTAAAGGTGGTCTCCTATGAACAGTTGTACAGATCCCCAAGGACCTTAATGCTGACAACTCATTCAGAGAAGTCTGTTCTGTTTAAAGAGCAATCTTTGCCAGTCTTTTGAGACTCCCTAATGAGCACATGCAGAGTCCTACTGCCAAGTGCAGGATAACTGCAGACTTGGTTACAGTGTACTATCAAGCACCAATGGAGCTTCCGGGGGCCAGGGTTGGGAATAATCAACTTTTCTCAAAAATCATGAATACTGATTAGGATGCTACAACAAAAATCCTGACATGTCTACAGAAAATCATAGTCAGGCAACTGCAACTTCCTGTGGAATCCTAATCAATAATCCATTCCAGCTCCCATAGCTCATTCTTCCACAACACACTGCAAATAGTCAACTGCAAAATCTAATCAGTTAACTTAAAAAAACTACCATTTCTAGAGCACAGGGCTTTTAAGATGCAACAATATTGTAACACATAAAAAATTGGGTGGAGAGAATCTGTATCTGAGGAGGCTTTGTCCAGACTTCTCTGTGTAGCTAATACAAGGAAAATTAAATCACAAGAGCATTTGTCATTTGTGTTGATGCTGCAAGAAAGGGGCTGCAGCCCACTGTATGTTTTTCCTGATCAGCAGGACTCTTGCACTTTCCAACAATGCATATTTTTCCTTCCTCCTGCATGGTAACACTTACTCATTATACTAAATGAGGAAGAAGAGTTTATTAGCTGAAAAGGGCTGAAGAAAGTATTTCTGGATGTTAATAAAAGCATAAACTACAGATTTTGAGTCTCTGTGTACTGTTTACATTACCCTGATTCATGTAAATTTAACTTTTTCCTCCTAAGAGGAAAACAATTTAGTTGCATTTACATAGAATACATCTACATTTTTCCCCTCCATAGTGTCATCTTTAGTAAAAATGTAGTTATGACAGATATTTAAAGATCAAAAACTGAGAAAACTAAAACCCAGCAGGTAGAGAGAATATATAAAGGCACAGCAAGAAGCAAAGAGTTGTGTTTGTATCTAATTTCTCATTAACCAAGAAGTCTGAAAGGAAAAGGCACCTTTAGAATGAACAGACTATGTCTAAATAAGACTTTATTAGTAATGAACACAAGATTATAATTTTTTTCAAGCTGACAAACACCAACTGGCACAGAATCTGAGAGGCTCCATCTCTGGCAACAAGACAATCAGCTTTTCAGATACAGATCAATAGTTTAAATTCAGTTCAAGTTATGCAGCGATAGCCATTCCTTGTTAATAAGCACAAGTGATGTAATGATTTCCATCCAGTTGTCAATGCAATCTTTTCAGGAACATTGTGTTGAGTTTTCAAAAGTAGTCTGGAGAATTTAGATAATTTTTAAGAGATTATTCATAGACATTCTAGCCACCTCTGTGCTTCAACTCTGTATAGAAACAGAACAAAACTTAATTTTTCATTGTAAGAAATGTTTACAGGTCTCATTTTTTAAAATAAATTACAAATACTTTAGAACAAGTCAAACTCAGTTGCATTTCATCATTTTCCCACCCTGTTTATAGCACTTTTACATTAATTTCTACCATGTGGCACGTCTGTCACTGAATGGACAGAGTGAGAATAAAGCCCACAAACTGCAGCTTGTGAAAGACAGCTCTGCGAGAAGCAGAGCAGATATAAGGGAAGAACCAACTGCACGAATTTCATGCTCAGTGTGCAAGGCTTGACAGGTTTGTACTATTTTGACAGGTTTTTATTACTTTTTACATGCTGCTGAATCATGAGAAAAGCAAGCCCACAAAGACACTGATATTGCTCACAAAAGTGCAGACTTGTCTGTGAAGTTTTGTTGGATTTTTTAAAAGAAAGCTAAATTGAATTCTGGGAATATATTCCAAATACTTAAGAAAATCTAACACATATAATTTACGAAGTCTCATATCAGGATATCCCTTACTTCTTTTAATGCAGCAAACTAGGCTAGCTAGCACAGCATATAACTGAACATATCAAGACGGGGTTTTCTTATCATTGTTATGGAGCATTACCTGTTACAGTAAGTAATTTCTTGTATACACCTTTTAATTTAAAAGATATATTCTCAATATTTATTTGAATATATGTATATGCAAATATATGGGTTTTATGTTAAATCAGCCACCTCCCTTAGACAATCTAAATGGATTTAGGAATACTTAAATATTTTCCCCTTGTTTTGTGATTGGATATTGGAGGTTTCTTCACAGAGAAGAGTTTAATGACAAGTAAAAAGGTCAGCAAACAAAACCAGGATTAAGGGATAACCTCTTCCATCAAATCACAGCCTACCACTGAAGTCAGATTTGAATAAACTGTCATGCAATTTACTCTGCTTATTCTCTGGCACACCTATTTAATCAATATTTGCACAGAAACATGTTCAGTCCCATAATCCCATCTACTCCATCTCTTCAACTCCACCGATCTTCTTGGCTCTTTTGCTTGCTATCATAGTTTTATAGATATGTTGTAATTTTGCCATGGCAAAATACATACAGTTTTCATCAAATCTAGACTATCCTCTGAAAATATCACAAAAATGGAATATATTCTCATTACCATTATTATCTCCCATTGTCAAGAATTTTAAAATTTCTTTATGTTTTGAGATTGAGAAGCATAGTCAGATAGACCACCTCTTCTTTGTTTTGCCATGATGCTACATCTCAGTGTTGTTACAACTTCAATTTGATCACTCCCTCACTTCCCTAAACTTAGTTTTTGGTATCTAGAGTCTCACATTCTTTTGCTCAGCTGACAGTTGTTGAATTTGTTCTGTCTGGAAGCTTGCTGGGGCTCCTTTTTAGAAGATGAGGGAAGCAGGAAAATTGATTCTGTACTTCCAAGAAACTACAAAGTCTAAGAAATCTGAACATTTTTATTGATTCTTCTGCCTTTTCTGAACTGGTTGTATGAAAGGTAGTTACAATATACAACACTGGCTTCTGAAGATATCATGTGAAAATGAAGATTAAGGTTCCTTCAATAAACAGGAACACCAGAACCATCAATGCAATAGGGTGTGACAACTCTGCAGTGAACAGACAAGTGTCTCATCATCATAAATTTCAAGATCTATTTACTTTATGTTTCAGCATAGCAGTTAAAAGACTACAATTATCAATTGTGTTTTGTTGAACTGTGGTATATTTATCATTCCAAATTCAAAGTGACATAGCTTGTATGAGTAACAAAATTATTTTGAAACAAATATGTAGAAATACCTTGAAATCGCTCTCTACAGGGCAGATATTTAAGACAGAGCTTCCAGACCCTAAATTAGGATTCCCAACAATTGTGTTAGTAGTATATAATCTTATGTTGCAATATAAGGTAGCTCAGCAAAGTCAGACCTACTTCAGCAACCTATTTTTCTTTTGTCCTCATTTTCATCAGATTTTTCACTATTCCAAACTCTTAGGGTGTTGGAGTAACCATATATTATTTTGCAGGTAATACCTTTGTATATCAGTATTTAAAAGCATCTAGTTGATTGGACTTTTTGACATATGTAGGTGTTGCCTGAAAATCCTGTATTTTCCTGTCAAGAAAAAAATACAGGATTTCCTTGCAACACCTACATAAGCCAAAAAGTCCAATTTCCTTGGAGTATCAGACACATTTTACTGAAAGTTCTTTAGAATGAATTTGTGGTGCTGACCAAGCTTATTTCCAAATAAGTACCAACAAACAAACTTGTCTAGATTCTGCTATAACAGGAAAACAAATGTTGCAGTGATCCCTGTTTTGCTATTGCAACATGCATACTAAGAAAATAAGTAGTGAGAAAGAACACCAAGAAAGGAGGGGGAGACTACTGCTAAAATGGAAAAAGTCATGAAAGTAGGCAAAGAGCAACATTGTGCTTTCTTTTCTGTAATTCCTTCTCCTTACACAAGGAACAAGAAAACATTTTAAATTGCATTTTTACAGTGGCACTTCTTACTTTCACAGTGCTATTAACAATATTGTGTTGACTTATTTCTCTATTTTTGTGAAATTCACTGGCATTCTGGATTAAAGAACAATTCTCTGTAAACTGGCAAAAGAACAAAGATTATTTTGAAGCAATATTCCTCTGCATTCTCAGAAGAATGCAAGTATAAATTTAAGCACATTCTACCTTGAACCACTATTGTAAAGTAGAAAGCTGCTTTAAAGACTTGAACAAAAGGGTACATTGATAAAAACATCTAAAACCAATAATCAAGTCGTGTATCAAAAACAAGAATAGACCTCTGGAATGAGGGAAATGGAGATCAAACAACAACATGAAGAAGAGCCACACTTGGAAACAGGAAGACTTGTAGTAGTTTCAATTTAAAGGAGATTTGAAACCCCAGATTTCAATTCAAGTACCTTTTGTATTTTTTTTACAAATGCCCAATAGAGTCCACAAAAAATCTGAACACATGAGAAAAAAACAGAACTTACTTTCTATTTTTTCACAGCAAAAAAAGAACACTGAGTAAACTGTAAAGAGCTTGTAGTCCTATTATTCTCAAAAGAAAATTTAAACTAGTCATACCAATTATTCTGCTATTAGTAACAGAATGTCTTGAAAATTGTTTCACAGATTTCCATTTGATCTCTCATCCAAGCTTATGTACCACCCCAGCAGCAATCAATTATCTAGATAACATGTTTACATCTCAAATGTATATAAACCTTTTTTTCTACAATAAAACACAGGTATCCACCATTCTGAATAAAAATAAATGCATGCACAAAGAACTGAACACCTCACACTTTGTTTCTTTCTCATGTCTACTCAATTTCTGCCCTATTTTCTTCTACTCAAAAAGTTTTAAAACCATGTTTTCTCTCCAGGGCAATGTTCAGTCCTTGTATCTGTGATTTCCTCTGCAAGACAAAGTAAGCTTTTAAGCTTACTCATGTTCATAATCAAAATATACACATGCAATTACATATACCTCCTATTATTTGCATTTAAAATTGACAGAGATGTGAAGGAGAAAGTAGATTGAAACCTGTAAAAGAAAAGAAGCCAAATCCCACCAGTTCAGAAGGACCTACAAAAAGTAGCTTAGCAACACAATAAAGGAATGTCTAGGAACTAGATACAGATTTCTGAGGATCTTCATGTGCAAGAAAAGGGGCTCCTTCAAATGAACTGCTCTTCATTATAGTATTTTTCATAGCTTCACTGTACTCTCAAGCCAAAGCTTTCCCACACCTTTCCAGGAAACTCTTAAGAGATCCAGTTGCTTCCTCTCTTGTCCCTTAATACATACAAGTATCTTCAGATATAGAAAAAGTACCACTGCAATTCTGTGAACTTTTAACTCAAAGAGCTTTTTCTGACCATAACTTACGAAGAATGACCACAATGACTAGGGCTTTATGATGAAACCAGAACTTTGTGATATGGCAAATATGACTTCTTTTAAGAGAAAAGCAGAGTAGGAAAAGGCAAGACTGAAAGGCAAATTCTTCCTTCCACAATCTTGTTTACTTTTGCTCAAGTTATTTGAGGCAGACAGGATAAACAAAATGAACGGTCTACACTTGAATGCAAAAGATGATGTGTTAGTAGCCCAGTTCCTTAATGACATGTAAGTTTTAAATCTGTTTAATTTGACTGACCCTGAAATTAGCTCAGTTAGTTGGAAGACGGTGCTGGTAACACCAAGGCTGTGGGTTCAATACCTGTATGCATCTCTATTAAGTCACTTAAGAGTTGGACTTGATGATCCTTGTAGGTCCCTTTCAATTCAGCATATTCTGTAATCTGTGACTTCAGTGATGGAAAACTCTTAATAACCACTGAGATACTGCTTTTTTCCTCTTCAGGTAAATTACAGGGAGTTTAAAAGGACTCTGTTTTACACACAATCTGTACTTTGAGTTCTTCTAGAGGATTTAAATTAGAGCTTTAATCACTGAGTCACATAACTATTCCATGCTTTGCTTGAGTGTTTTATTTTCAAAAACCCCAACATATCAACACCTTTCCTTGAGAATTCCAAAACTACTCAGTCCAAAGAGGCCAGACATGAGTGAATAACATCTTTTTCTCCCCTCAAAAGAGTAAGAAAGACATAACAATGCAAACAGCAAACATTCCCAGACTCTTAGACAATGCTATTTGAATAATACATATCATTTTCATCTTCAGCCATCTGAAATATTTACATGCATGACCAGATGACAAAATACGCAATTATTTCTTTTGACTATTCAATTTGTGAAGATAACTTGCCAAATTAGTTACACAACCTGTAACACTTGTCCACTGAGAGCCATTAGAGCTTCCCCAACCAACATCACTGTTCCATCTGCTCAGTGATTTTCTGGTACAGATCAAAAGCAGTAACAGCCTTACTCTGCTCTCACGTGTTTAAACTAAACCAACTCACTAATTTCTTTAGGTTCTCCGACAATTACATAGTTTCTTAGAACACTGCAATGATGTATTACGAACATACATAAAAGCTTTGAGAAACAAGGCATTAAGTTATGTATTTCTAACATTAGACCTGAAATCCTAGACCAACCCAAGAAAATTAACAAAGTATATTAGTATCTTTCCCTTGTTCACCCCTCCCACAGCAAAAAAGCCAAGCATATACCAAAGGAGTACCCTTAGCGCAACAGAAATTTAAACATATATTTAAATACTTTGCAAACAAAATTTCAGTACTGTAAAATGGAGCAGTACATAAAACTTGCTATTGATAGCTTCATCTCAATTTTGCCAGTTACAGTGGCAGTGCCTTTCATGTGTGTCTGTATTCACAGAAATTAAAATATTTTTATAAATTTCAAAAGCTTTACGCCAAAATACCCTCAGCTGCTTTCTGACAAGGGAATCCAATCACTGCTGTTTTTATTCTGAAGCAAGCAAACTACTCTCTGTAGTTTTGAAAGTTGATCAAAATAGTGCCACATCCTGGTAAGAAAAGCCAGCTACTAAGCTGCAAAATAAATATATGAAATTAAAATACCCAACCCAACTACCATAAATAGTGCCCTCTTTAATGTTAGATGAGATTGCCAAGCAAAGTGATGCACACTGGAATCGACACATAGTATGCCATGTCAAGATCTTCAACCACAATCCTCTGTAGTCTTTTTTTAGACCAGATACATATTCACTATCTCAGGTCATCAGCAATAATCCAGAATCTCCTCAGCAAGGCACAAAACATACCGATGGATTTCTAATGTCACTGTGTTTTAGGGCACTGATCAACCTAATAGCACGCATCTTTATTTCTACTGTTGGCACGTATCTTCTCCCTTCCACTTTCCATCACAGTCAACACTGTTTACCTTATCTGGCCTTTCTAACAAACACTGTTCTTGCTCCACCGTAATGACATCATAAGATAAGATAAAGAAACGGCCTGTTTGGGGAGAAGAGAGTTCCACAGAGGAACTGAGAGACCATTTCAATGGAAGGGAGTCAGACAATTATAGAGGCTGGGTTAATATTCACCAGATTTACCTTGTGGCAAAAGAAAATTAATGACTACAGGTCTGGGAAAAGGAGCATGTAATATTACTGAGTTTAACTTTGTGCCTCCCTTGCCTTTGCGGGCTTGTAACAGACAGAACAACAACATATGGTGCAACTGCTTCATAATACAGACTTGGTGTAGTCTCCAAAAATCAGCAGGTACATATGAATGGTGGTGAGTCTCCATCAAGACCTTTTTATTCCATTTTTCAAATGATGTACTGGCAAAGGCTGCGTGTTCACATTGAGACCCATTCTGCCAGGCTTGAGTACACTTAGCACCACTCAATCAAGTTAAAATTCACAGTGCAGCTTTGCATTTCCAGTAACGATAAAGGAGGACTCAGAATAAAATTCAGTTGCAGAAAATCCACTTTTAACACAATTCTCTCCAAAAGATCTATGTGGGGGGAGAGTCTTAATAAGACGTCAAGAAGAAGTTCCACTGCAAATAAATCCACACAAAGTCCACATTCGCCTACTTGATATTATGCTCAGAAAAGAACCAAATGGTTGAACAAGAAAGTTCATATGGTTTAATATGCACATACTGAGATCTGGCAGTACCTACTTTACAAGAAAAAAACCAACCCAAACCAAACAAGAAACCAAGCCTCAATTGCAGATAATAACGCCACAGTTAACAACATAGCAGCCACCTCCAGGGCACCCACTGGGCTCTTTTACCAGACTTCCAACTACCTACACTCATCCTGCAGTTTATGGAACATCTTATTTATATTTAAAATTTGTAATTTCAGGTGGATGGTTTAAGGTATCTGCAGTATAGCAATACCTGCCCTTTTTGGCACAGTAACAACACATACTTAAACACATTTTCTCAGCTATTTTATTTAAATAACTCTCAGCTCAAAAATTTTCTGGATGCTTATTGCTGTGGTTTGCAGAAAATATCCACTGGAGCCAAGCAATTTTAGGAGATGCACTGATTATGCTACTGTGAATGGGTTTGAAAAGGTAAAAAGCAGCTGCAGGAGCAACTCCTGCTTCCATTCTCTGCTAACACAATTCTTCTTTTCTGCCTTTATCAGTGACATTTGTCACTGAAAGATTGTGACCTAATCTCCACTGTACAACACACTTAACTATATCATTCACATGTAAAAAAGTGGTAAATGCTACACAGAACACCAATGAAAAATCTGGAAAAAACTCAACACTGCTTTTATAGTCCCTTTTCGCATAAACCATGTATAGCTTTAAAGAGTGATAATGACTTAAATCATTGGAGACGTTTAAAAGCATAGAATATTAAAGTCTTCAGGCAAATACTTACTTAGAAGAACATCATTAGGTTTTAGACAGAAAAGACTAGAATAATAGTGAAAGTTATGACAGGACTCCTAAAATACAAAATAAATTAGTAAGGTGTACATGTCTCTTCTCAAAATATGAAGGAAGCCACTGAATTTCTGCTAGAGTCCCGGCTTTTGGTTTGATTTTCAGTAACTGTCATTAATTTTCTGTGTTAATCACAGGCCAAAAAGGGCAGAAAAATCTAAATTCTCTTGATAAACTCTTCATTGTGATTTATAATACTGGCAAATCTACTCCAACCATTTTCTTTGTGAGCTACTTTCTAATTTTCTGCAAAAGAATTAGCCAATCTGTGACAGAATGTACTGCCACCAGGATCTAATTTGTTCTAGTGCCTTTTATGAGTACTACACAATGTTGTGCAAACACCACTCTTGCACTAAGCATTTAAAGAACAGGTTTTCCTATACAAACATACAATTCCATCTAGGAGAGTTTCCAAATGGACATTTTGAACCCAAACTGAAACACACAAAGTAGGAAGTTTTTTACTAATACAGCAAAATACCTATTCAATACTTTGCAGATGAACTGTATCTTTTCCATAGTACACATAAATAAGAAAATGGTATTTCATAGTTTCATCTTTAGCTTGTCTTTGTTTTTCCTGTACTATTAGCTCCTGCCAAGTTACATGCATATCTTTGGCATGAATGACTGACCAACTTTTGAACTCTTATCATTTAGCTATGATTACAGGAAGGAAACAGATGATACCTAACGCCAAAACATTAATTTTATCTAGGATGCCATTAATTAGCTTATCTCATTGACCACACCAAAGCTTTCTTTGAAGTAAAAAAGAGGTCCTCCTGAAGTGTAGTCTGGTGTGCTGCCCAGAAGGCAAAATGCTGTGCAGCCGGTATATACTGAGCCATGCTTAGAGTAAAATGATAAGCTCCCCGATTAACCCTTGGGTAAGCCCGCAGAGCAGCGTCTGAGCCGCCTGACAGCCCCGAGGAGGTGACGGCTGAGCGCAGCTCTGCGGGCACCGCGGCTGCCGCCGCACACGGCAGGGTCCCGCGGGTGACTCACGGCATTCCCAGCCCGCCGCTACGGGCACCGCGCCGCACCACTGGAGGCATCGCTAATCCTCTGCCTCCTAAGGCTCTCTCACGGCATTAGTTCCACACTGAGGAACAGCTGTCGGTTTCATAAAGTTCCTTAGGGTTCACAGGGTTTCCCAGGCTTATGAGGTAAACGGGATTCGCGCCTCGGCTGCGAAGGGTAAGGAGGTTAACCCTCCTCCTCCTCTTCCTCCTCGGCTCTTCCTCCGCCCGGCGCTGCAGCGGGTGCTGTCCGGGCTGTCACCGTCCGGCCCCGTGGCCGGCACCTGTGGCGTGCCAGCTGTCGGGGGCCGGTGTCACCGGGCACGGGCACCCACTGCCCGGCCGGGAGCGCTGCCCGGCCCCGCGGCGGGCGGGGG
>VZRL01000471.1:196-69439 GCA_013397895.1 Origma solitaria | reverse complement strand
GCCGCCGAGTCCCGCCGGAGCCGCCCCCGGAGGAGCGGATTTGGCCCCTGCAGGGCAGCGGCGGCGCCGGGGGCAGCGGGCGCGGGCAGGGCCGGCGGGCACACCTCCTCCACGCCCCCGCGCCCTGCGGACTGAAGCGGGGGGCTCCCGCTGCCCACAAAAGAACGGCACCGCCGGGGAGCGTGGCGCTTTCTGGGCTGCGACACGGGGCTCTGGACGGGCAGTACCCGAGTTCTGCTGCCCCGCCAATCCCGTGTCTTTGGCTGCAAGACTGATTCTGACAGCTCTGACAGCAGGTGTTGTCCTGCTCCTGCGCGCGGCTAACTCAGTTGCAGAGATCCTACAGTTCGATCTAAAGCTTGATACAACGACCTTCCCGAGAGCGTGCCGCAATCCGTAAGGATGACAACAAAGGATGTGTAGCCACCCTGTTAAAATTACTTACCATACACTCGTCGTGCTTGACGGTCTGGAAGAAGTGTGTTAAAAGCGCAATGGGGAATATGGCACGTGGCAATTAAATGCTCATACAATTTCTATACCTCAGCAAATACAAAGCAATGTTCTGAGATCATTTAATAGTCTACTTACTTAATGTGTGCCTTGAAAAGCTAATAGCAATTTGTATCACGTGGTTCTATTGTGCTTTTTTCTTTCAGTTCCCCCTGAGGTGGGTTCCGTTTGTGGTGGTGCAATGGATGGCACAGGCTTGCACACAAAGGAAGTAAAAAGGGTTCCCACCAACGTGTACCAGCTGCAATCTGAACGGATTCCTTATTCTGCATTTGGAATCATACTGCTGCTTTACTAAATGCAAAATTCAAAATCTTTCTGAAGATCTCAGTTTTGCTGATCTTTTGAACATGATTCCTTTACTATATGTTCTTTCCGTGCTTGAATTTTCCAGCTAAGAGTGGATACGCCCAAGCAAACAATCAAAAAAAGACGAAAGAAAACACTATTTATGCAGTATTACTGACCAGAACAAGTTTTAAAAAAATAATTAGGTGTCCTAGCAACAGAATGCCACACCCATATTACTACCAAAGTAAATTAAATCTACAATCTGACATTTTAAAGGATTTTCCATTCCTCCTCCATGTTACATTTTGTGGAAAAGTCTGAAATAATTTGTTAATAGGTACAGGTAATGTTCATTCCTGTGTTTACAAAAAAATGTTCTCAACCTTTGGTCAAAAAGGAATGCACACCATTTATGTCCAAAGAAAACACTATCCATCATAGGGAATGACAAATGTCTGCATTATCTGTTCTTTCATATTTGAAGCAAGCCATATGTTTCAGTTAAAGTTCTCAGACTTTGCCATTTCACTACGGAAAAATCATGTTACAGAGGAAAGCAGCAGATGAGAATGAGAAGAATTAATTAAAGAGGAAAAATTTTTATAGGAATATAAAATTGAGTTCAAGTCTTAAAAATATGTTCCTAAGTCAATTAAAATAAAGTACTTCCTCAAAGCCTGTACAAATAGAAGTTTTTCCCAGCAACTACAAAGGCCCAGAGACCCCAGAGGGAAAAATAAATCACCTTTTCTGTGTCAGTGACATTTGTCTTGACTGTTAGAGGCCACTGTTCTAGAACTAGCTATCAGCTGTCAGTAAAATTTCGCACACACATGACACTTTGATAATAATTTCTTTATCGGTAAATATCCTATTTAGAAAATAATTACAAACTTACCAAATCCTATAATTAAATGGGTTCTTGAGTTAATGCTAAGAACTGATGGGCCTAATTTTCCTTTTACTTACAGATTTATATCCATGTACTTCTAGTGGATTTTAGCTGAACACCTAATTCATGACTATGAAAGTAATGAAAACCATACTGACAATCTATAATAGAATACTGTGGAAATTACTACTAGATAGAATATTCCAGGAAATAATATTTCCATATCCTCTCAACATTGGAAGAACAGGACTTTCTCTCACCAAACCCATACAGTCTAATTTCCTACTTCAGCTACTTTAATTCCTGTTTTATCGTTCATGCAGGGCAAGCTAACTGGAATTCATAACTTGGTTAGCCAATTAAACTTTCAGCTACAGAAGGGCATTCATCTTGTTTGGTTAATTCTCAGAATTGACAAATAATGTTCACTTTCCCAAGAATGTAAGAAAGTACTGAATAGTCAAGCTAATAACTACTTTAAAAATGGATTCACTCTGTAACACTCATTGAATTCACATAAGTCAAACATGTAAACTACTTTTGACAGTATATGCAAAGTGAACCAGGCTGCCAATGTAAGAAATACAGATCAGACATTCTCCAAAACAGGAACAACTGGTGTTTTGGCCTAGTCTTATTTTTATTTAGGATTAAATTTATTATTGAAAATGTTCATACAAACTGGCGCTGAACCACCTTCAAATATCAGACCTAATTTTTAGTTGTGTTTGTGAACAAGGACAAAGGCTTCTTCATCTACAGCATTTTCTCTTACAATGAAACTCCACATTCTTCCTACCTCTTCTGTTTTCTTTATTTACTGTTCAAAGAATATACGCCTGGTGACTTTCACTGTGGTGGTTTAGTGGACTGTGAAGCTAAAAGATGAAGCCTAAAGACCATGTGTAATAATCACAAAGTTCCAGTTAGGAAATTCAAACTCTGTCACAGTCCACTGGAGCCAGAATCAGAGGGCTGTCAGAGCACAACATGCTGCTGGTAAATCAAATATGCAAATAATATGCAAAAGCTAAAAAAATACCACAGGCATAAGCTGATGATACAACCTCTTCCAGCAGTTAAGGAGCACAGATATTGTGCATTCTCAGGTGTTACAACTTCTACAACACCCCTTAATAACAGGATTATCTAACTCTATTTTCTTCAATAAAAATACATATTAGAATGAAAGACTCTTATATGGATCGTATAAGATTCCCTAATACAGCTTGTAAGAAAAAAAATATTACCTGAGAACTGTCAGATGTTTTCCTAGCACCAATACAATGACTATGCTACTTTCTGATTTTTAAACTAATCTTTTTTTCTCGTTTAAAATGTCTGTATTTGGTCAACATAATTTGGTAAAGGAGTAGTCCCCCTGTTAATGGATATGTACCTTCTGATACATATGTGTAGGAGAGTGATAGAGAGAAGACTCTTGGTCAGGCACAAGAAATATGGCACTGATTATGTGGATTATTATGATTAGATTTGTTGCTAATACAGCATCTAAATGTCAATATAGTATATAATATAAACAGGTATAAAGGGTTATAATATAAGAAGGTTTGGCTACAAATGAACATGTTTACAGTCTTTGGCCTTGCAGAATTCAGAATTACAAGGCACCTGTGTAGCTACGTTAGGATTTTATCTTTGTGTTTTACCGGATCTTAGTACCATTACTCACCCACGCAAAAATGAGTGTTCCCTGTCTGAGGGCTGGACGTACCCAGCAGGTGTCCCTGTGGGCCTGGATTCACCAGGAAGCTGTCTTCAATCTTGGGATACCAGTTTGCTCAGCTGGCCCAGTCTTCAGCAGCATTTTATAGACTATTGCAGGCTGATGTATGCCAAAGTCAATAGCAATCACCACAGCTCCCCCATCTCTGGAATTCACTGATTATGTGAGCATCTGGAGAGCAACTCCTGCAATTCCCACCTAGTGTTCTCACCTTAAGACAAATTATATTGCTCATCAGAGACAATGGCAAGGGAGAGGGGGTGTTTGCTAAGACCTGACTATCTTTCATCACCATCACAGCATGGCCAACAGTTCTGCTGTGGCTCTTGATCTGCAGTACAAAACCTATCTGGAAGGATAACACTTTCTGTTATAGTGAACAGTAAAGGAATCAAGTGTGATAATAAGAGACACCTCTATCTGAAAGATGATCATAGTGAAGGTTTTATTTGAGCAGGACATGCACCTACTTTCGCTGAACCTAGTGGGAGTTCTATGGCAGCTGGTACTGTCAGTACCAAAAAGCCTCAGTGCATACCTGTCATAGTACATGGCAACCAAACAGATTTACCTCCACCTCGGTGTGAGCTTGCACGAAGAATATGAAGTTGACTTAATGACTAGCTTATCTGTGCTTTTGTCACAGTCTGTTGTGCCAGCTCTGTCCCCTACCATCTGCTCTTCAGCTGCACTGAGCCTTGGCATTGCAGTTTCCCAGAGCACTGCCTGGTTGGCTTGCTTGCAGCAGGCAGATTATTCAGGTAAAATATTTAAAGTTCCTGATTTCAGAGATCCATTGTAGATACTGCTGAGGGAGAATTACTTAATTCAGTTAATTGGCTGTTAGCAAGTGCAAGTCAACTCAGATTTCAGGTAGAACTTGGTCTCTTGTATTTAGCTGGTCTGACTGCATGTTATAAAAATTTTCACCTCAGGAATATTCGAGGTGTGTTATTTATGTTAGGACCAGCTTGAGCTGTCTTTTAGAAAGAGACAAATGTTCTCTCCTTCAAAGCAGAGCACACCAGATGCCATTACAGAACAGTGAGGCTTGCTGGTTAAAAAATAGGTGAGCTAGAGATGTAAGGAAAACATCTTAAGCTTTAAAAAGTTTGATGGGTGCTTTTGTTGTTGTTGGGTTTCTTCTGGGTTTTTTTTGGTTCTGTTTTCTTTTGAAAGTCACTGGTAAAGCATAGCAGTATGAAAAATTATTAAATGAGGCAACCAATAAATATTTTAGAATTGAGTTCCTGTGTAACAGCTAAAATTTCTATTCTCTTATATGTATTTCTAAATGAAAGAAAGCACCAAAGCCTATGAAAAAACATAGGCACTGGGAATGAAAATGAAATGTTCCCACATAAGGAGAAACAATTTTTTAAAAAGCAATTTTTAACCCCTATCTGCAGCTGTGAAGTTAGACAAATCTATATTAACCATTGCAACCAGTGTCCCACCAAATGTCTGTACAGCAAGCATTTTTTTTTCTGAATTAAATTTTTTTGGGTTTTGTTATAAGAGGTGACAGAAGAAATCAGACACTAAAGCCTTCCATGCATATGATCGAGGCATTCACTTAATATATGAATAGTTGTGGGCTTGCTAGCATGCTTCAGTCAGACATAGTCAAGCTGAACACACAAAAGCACTTTTCTTGTTTCCAAAACCAAATATTTGTCCTCTTGCTGAAAAGACAGTAAAATAACTCATATGGAAGTGTTAAACTACAGACCTCTTGTGCTATTACAGTAACACAGACCTCCTGGAGATGCGTGTCTTTGTTGTCTGAATGCTGGAATTGTACAGCTTATAGTTTTGACTAATTGTGAGCTCCACATACCTTTTTGGAGGCATATTTGAGTCAATTCCTTATCATTTAATTAATTAAGACAAATATTGTAGTATTTGTTTGTTGCTTTGATGAAAATACTGTAGCTAGGAAGAGGCAAGACTCTTCAGCAAAGCAGTTTTGTGGATGAATAATTTATTCTGCTGGCGTAATGTATCAAGGAAGGTAATTTAAGTAAGATTGCAACTAATACAGCTAATTAGTTAAGTGACCCAGGAGCTTCAAATTGGCATTTGATATTTGAGGTACCAACAAAAAATTAATTTCTAAAAAAAAGTCGTTATTTGTATCTGATATATGTAGAACTATTATAGTACATATTTTTTATAATTGGTCACAATTGTCCAAGTTTACATGAAGGTTCAGAATATGAATCTCTTCAGCCTATTGCATATGAAAGTATAAAAGTTAGTTATTTTCCTACTGTTCTGCTATTTTATATGGTTAAGTGTTATTCATGAAACTCCATTTAGAACATGGAAGAAATTATTAATTTAATAGAATGTCCACATTTCAGCACAGTAGCAATCACCAGTGAGAATACCAGTTTCTCTTCAAATTTGTCTGGACTGTTTGCCTGACAGATCAGCATTCCCAGTGCTTTTTTAGAAGTTCCAGAATTTCTGACAGTATCTGAGGTGAAGTGCTTCAGGCAACAATTACAAAATCTAAAGAAACAACAGCTTCCTAAAAGTTTTACTATTTTAATATATTTTAGTGCTAAAATGGAAAATACTTGGGTTTTTTCGTCTTTTAGCAAGTTTCAAAATACATTAAAAATGTAACTATTTAATAAGAATTACTTCTAAATCGTTTTACCACACTGGGACTCATGCCTTTTTTAGTATTATTTATGGGGGAAAAGGAGCTGGCATGTCAGGCAATCCCCTAAAAACAAAGAATGTCCTAGATTTAACTTTAGTACTCACAGGAAAATCTTCTGCCACCTCAAATAAAGAGTTCCACAGACACAGCAGAGCTGGGAGAAGTGCTTAGGATTTCCAAAGACCTCACTAACACCCTGGCAAAAGGATTTATTTCAGCCTGGAGAAGAAAAGGCTTTTGGATGACCTTATTGCAGCATTGCAATACCTGAAGGGAGCCTACCAAAAGATGGAAAGGGACTTTTTACAAGAGCATGTTATGACAGGACAAGGAGGCATGCCTTCAAACTGAAAGACAGCAGGGTTAGATTAGATATTAGGAAAAAATTCTCTACTGTGATGGTCCTGAGGCACTGGAACAGGTCGCCGACAGACGTTGTGGGTGCCCCATCCCTGGATGTGTTCAAGGACAGCTTGAATAGGGCTCTGAGCAACCTGGTCTTGTAAAAGGTGTCCCTGCCCATGGCAGTAGGGCTGGAACTCGATGATCTCTGAGGTCCCTTCCAACTCAGGCTGTTGTATGATTCTGTGATTCTATGATTCTATGATTACTGAATGGCTGTGAAAATACGCTGCGTGCATTGCAAATCCAGCCAGATCAAACCCACGGGGGTGTGCATCAGGAGGTGAGAATGGTTGCTTTCCTATGGAGCCACATGCTCCTTTTGCTTCAGCCATAAAATTCTGCCTGGTCGGGCACTGCAGGGGTAACCATGAAGACTTTACAGCAGATCCAATCGTTCATCTGTTGAGAGAGATTTTCTTTGCTTGCCTTTTGTGAAGACAGGGCTGACTGCTCTCAGGTCCCATCCCGGCAGATGTCCCAGGCCAAGCTGGATGAGGCTTTGAGCAGTCTGGTGTAGTGGAAGGTGTCCCTACCCATGGTGGAGTGGTTGGAACCGGATGACATCTAAAACGTCCCCTCCAACCCAAACCATTCCGTGTTTTCAAAGCCCCAAGCCCTGGCGCTGACCAGCCTGCGTTCCTGGCTCTGCTCCCTTGGCATGATACCAGCTTTTGTTGTCACCAAACTTGAACATTCTTTAAAGAACAAATTGTTTTCTACCTGCTGCTATAAACCCGACGGTTTAAAAACTACATGAGTTACACACAGACTTTGTAGCCCACCGCTTGCTGCAGCTAACCGAAGCCTTGCTCTAAAAGGCTATCGGGGTGTGTGTGGGGGGGGTGGGTGGGTCACCACTTTGTGGGCAATGGGTGGGAACCAAAATTCAGGGATATTTTATCGTCTGCTGCCATCTTCCGGCGACTGGCTCCGCTACAAAAGCAGTGGTGAGGAAAAGGCTGTGGAAGGGAACAAAGGAGCCGCGCCTCTCGGCGGGTCCCGCCTGAGGCGGCCTGAGGGAAGGGCAGGGCCTGTTGCTGCCGCCGCCCCCAGCGCCTGGCGTGTCACACGCCCGCGATTGATTCTAAATATTGCAGGGCTCTGAGGAGCTCTGCGATCTGTGATCAGTGCCCGTAGCTCGTAGTCGGTGAGGTGAAAACAGATCCTCCGTGGGGTTTGATGGGCTCATCCGCAGGTGTGGGCTGCTTCTGCAGGGCAGTCTGACCGGGCAAAGGGGTGACACACGGGGCCCGTCTTCTGTGCTGGCGCAAGGGGAGAGGAGAAACGGAGAATCCCTCTGCAAGGCGGACAGCGGCGAGCCCAAGTGCCTTGCACTGCCTGCCTGCAGCTGCGGCATATCGGGGAATTGTTAAAAATTCCCTTCCCTAACAGTTGTATCAGTCAGTCTTTCTAGTGCGAAAGTGTATTAACTTAATCTGTGTGTTAGTTCATATTCTATACTGTAATATAATGAGGCAGTGGTATTTTACTGGACGGTTTAGTATTGTTCATGCTTCAGTAAAACAAACAAAAGCACTACCTGGCCCTGGAAATAAAGGCTTTTCTTTGCTTCTTGGAAGCTTAGAGCTGTTTATGAAGGATAAAGGACATGCCTGGACAACCAAGATAACACCAGCATCCCGGCCTCTCTGACGTGTCTTTGAACCCCTCTCGGTGTCATCTCATATCTTAGATAACTGGCAAGACTGACTCCAGGGACATCTGGATCGGTAGACAAGCAGCAAGAATCTTGCAAAAATATAGCTGCTTTGTGAAGTTTTACTGTGATTGCTAATCAGCAGCGTGGGTGTCAGTGATTAGTCAAGTTGCGTTGTACCTAAATGTTTGAAGGCTGAAAGAACCTGTGTAAAGCCACATTCATGGTGTCCCATTTGGGCTGGTACACCTCATGTGCATGAATAAATATTTACCCTAGTAATTCTTTACTTTGTGTCCTAACTTCTCTCCTCCATTGACATTGGCCAGTTGTGCATTTTTATGACAGAGGTGAGGAGAATTGTGACACAACTGCTGCAACTCCCCTGTGTCTGAGCAGCATGGGAAATGGCAGATTCATTATTATCCAGGGCCGATCTGTACTGTTTATCTCTCTGTTGGGGTTATAGTTCAGTGTAAACAAAGCATTACTGGACCATTTGCACAGGTAAAGCCTGGGAAATTCACTTTAGGGGAGGAAAAACCAGCTAGTCATTTGGGAAGCTGCTTCTTTCACTGGCCCCAGTGAAAGGACCTTGGGTAATTTTCCACTCACTTTACTCGTCCTTCAGAGGCATAAGTTGCAACAGTTCTGTAGAAGTGTGGCTGATGTGTAGCTGGATTGTCGTGAACAGGGGTTATACCTCTGATGCCAAGACAGAAAAAAAGGGTTCCTGATGTAGAGAAATAAGCAATACTGCTTAGCTAGTAAACTTCTGTGCAGGACTTTAGGACTGAAGGGAGAGAACTAAACAGAGCAGAACTTGATTTATATTTGCTAAAGGAGTAACCTCAATCATATTGTTCCAGAATATTGCATGACCGCATGCTTGCTGTATGTTTCAAGAAATGTCAGTATCTAAGGTCTGAGGTGGTTCTCTACGAGCTCTTCAACTGCTGTGGAGCTGTAAGTGATGCATGTACTTCATGTTCCTGTAGCTCCGTAAAAGCTGACAGTGTATTCCTGAAACACACTGCGCATTTACGAGCATGAGTAGACCTCATGGCACTCGTTGATTAAAAAATTGTGGTGATTTTCATCAGTGATCTATTCAATGTGCTCTGGGTGTTGTGAATTAAGTTCTTTATCCCCCAGCAGGGGAGAGACAAGGATTGATGGATGTATGTGTCTGCTACTTGAAGAAAATTAACAGGTTGTTTCCATGCTCTTGAGGGATTATCACTGGGCTTTTTGCGCTTTTTAGTCTAAATTCACTGACCTGGGTTAACAGTGTGAAAATTCAGTGTCATAAGCATTATTAATAACCTGCCTTCATGCCATTTGGGGGGAAAAAAAAAGGGCTTGTGGAAGAAGTGAAAGAAACAGATGGCATCAGGTATTGCTTTGGTGGGACCATAACTTAGGGCCTCTCCTCATGTCATGCTGCAAGAGTTACTTGCAAAACAGTGAACAGAGACAGGAGAGTGAATCAGCTTACCCTAAAGTAAACATTTACTGGATAGTCACCTGGGTTGGACCATAATTTTGATCTCCATTAACTATAATCATACACAGATAGCTATGGTTAGATTACTCTACTGGGGTGTGTTGGTCTTTGCCTTAAATGTTTCCTAAATTGTTGGTATTACTCTTGGGGAAAGAAGTGGCTTCTTGGTGTTCCTTTTGGTGTTACTGCAGTATTTTCTGATCTGAATCTGCATGTTACGAAGTAATGGATCGTATTTTGAACAGTGGGGGTTTCTTAAAAGTAAAAATCAGATGCTATTTAAAATTCAGGAACACTACCAGAAGTTAAATCTGAAAGGCCTGAAATCTGTTTTGTCACTTTTGAGATTTTTACCTTTTGAAACTTACTTTGTGAACATATTCAACAGGTAGATTTTGTAGAGTTCTTTAAAAAGGCTTGAAAAATCCAAGTTTCACTGAATAGGACAAAGGTTTCATTCACTTCAGCAGGCTGCCTGTGTCACTGGCTGAGAAAGTGTGCTGAGATTTAGGACTTCCAATCTGAATTTTGGCACTAGGAGAGTGATGTCATTTCCTGAGCTGTGTGACCATGCTGGAAAATTACAAAACATGGGTTTTTGAGCAACCAGCTTTATTAAAAAGCTCAAGAAGTGGCACATTATGGTGCAACTCAGTTGAAATACGTTGAAAATTACTTCACAACCATAAAGATGAACTCTGAAAATGTGTGCTTTTTACAGTTAAGGGATTTTGGAACTCATTGCCATAATAAGATTTTGTAAAATAATTAATCTTTACACAATAAAATGTATGATTGCTTTGTAACCATGAAACAAAGTTAACCAGAATCAGCTCTTGTGATATTCCACTTTTATTGACAAAACCTCCTTTGGAATGATATTGCTGTGGAAAAAACCCTGAATACTGTCCTTACAGGACTCCTTCTTGAACTCTTATTTGGAACACTTATTTATAAGGCATAACTGGGGAGTGTTTGGGGGAAAACATTAACAGGAAATTCTGGATGGCATTTTAGAGGCCATAATTTGTACTGGTTCTCCGGACGGAGTGCATGAAGCTGAATATTCTGAGACTGAGGTCATGCTGAACTGGGGAAGTTTAGCAGAAGATTCAATTCATATTAACTATTCCTCCTCTGAGGGTGGGAGATTCTGCTTTATGTTTCTTACAAATGATGCTTTGAAACTTTAATATAACTTAATTTGGCTCCATGATAAGATCAAACATTCATGTGTTGCGCTTTTAAGTTTGAAGTACAAATTAACTTTTTAACAATTTAGGCTGCTATTAACTTTTGGATAATTTTTAGCCATTTAAAAAAATAATTGCTTGTCTTTTCTGATTTTGGTTAGAGTTTTTTTCTCTTTTCATTCTGCAGCTAATGTGAAAAAAAATAAGCCTCAGTACATTCTTTTTCATTCAGTTTGATTACACTGTATGGTTTTTTTTCTTACCTCCAGGTGAAGAACCTTTCAAGAAGAGCCATATGAGGGTATATGCAGTTCTGATCCCCACGGCAGTCAGCTGATTGATACATGTGAGGAACACTTTGCTTGTCTAACACAAGTGATTCCTAGCTATTAAATCTCTAATGATTTCTAGCTATTAGATTTTCTGTGTGGGTTATATTCAGACTGGTGCCTGCTTTGGCTCCAGAAAGAAGATAATAGAGTCGTGGTGGTGCAGAATCACATGAGCAATTTGGCATGTGGATGTCAAAACAGTGAGACAACAGCCATTGTGTGTTCTTAGGAGATTGATCAGAAGCAGGGCCTGAAGAAATCCCTGAAGACCAAAGAAGCTAGCAGCATCATCTAACATTAGCCATGGGTCATCCTATGAGTTTCTTGAAAAACATTGGGCAAACATTACCATGGGTGGTGTGAAAATTAAAAATACTCTGGAAAATTGGCTAGAGTCCTATCTTTATTCTTGTAGTAACAGTGATGTGGAGAAAAACAATGCTGGCTTTCACTTTCTTGGGTTGTTATCTAAAAACCTTTGTGATCAATTGAACAGAGCACCACAAATATTTTTGAGCAGACCAGAACTGGTAGGTGACATACCTGCTGCCTGACATCACCTGTGTGCAGTGAAAACCAAGTGGCTTTTTAAAGACCATTTCTAGGAATGTTTTGGTCTTACAGAGTAGAAAGTAAGTAACTGGATTGAGTTTCTCTGGACATTTTTCAAAGAAAACAACTGAGAATTGCTGTCTCTGGTAGTGTGGCTGATATTTTAGGCTACAGTTTATAGTCTTAGGCCACTTATCTTTGGTCAGAAATCTAGGAAAAATCTAATCCAGGGATTTGTGTGTATGCGGGTTTTTCAATTTACTTTTGTTATTGAATATTTAGTTTTTCTACATGTAATTTTAATTTTTAGTTACCAAGAAAGCTATTGTTCTTCGTTCGTTTTCTTCCACAGTTGTGTTTTTCACAATTTCCTCTTGTTAGAAGTGTCTGGGAAGAGCAGGGGTGCCATGGAGGCTTGATCCTGACTCCTGTAAAAGAGAAATACTGAGCCAAGGTGTTTTTGTCTTTTAGCAAGAACTCGAGTTTAATTTTTCTCTTAATTGTGATTCAGAAAGTGTTACAATTAGAAGGTTGGTCCTTCTTCACAGCAGAAAATCAGAGTGCAAAACCAGGATTTTTTATTGTCTAACTGTTACTCTTTAAAGGGAAAAGTGATATAAGAGAAAAATGATGCGCATCCCTCAGGAGTTAATGGAATTACTTGTTTTTAAAATATCAGGTTTTCTATTTTTGCAGTTGGTGCATAATTAAGATGAGAAGGGTCTTCAGGAGTTCTGAGACTGGTTTTATTTCTCTTAATGCTGTTTACCAGCAACCGAAAAAGCAGAAATTCTAGAGACCTATAGTGACTGTGTGAAGATTTTTTGCCATTTCAACATTCATTTTTATGCAATACCATTTCTTTCCTTTATAGTGAACACATAAAAATTGCCATAAGCTGCATGTTTAAGACAGTGTAAAATAGTAAGAGCAATAATTCTAATAACTACTGTAGATCAATGCTTGAAAACAGATACTCCAGAATGTCAAGCTTCATATGTATTCCTTGGCCCTGAGAGAAACTGCACTAAATGCTGCTTTTATGGAGAGTTTCTGTGGCTGCCAGCAGAAGAACTGTAACACATTTATAGGGAGTAAAAATTGGAATGAAATATGCCAGGCTAGAACAGCAATTGCTTCCTTTTTACTACTGGAAGAGGATTAATATAATAAATCATTAGGACAATAATTGGAGATACATTTGAAAGATGACTTAATTATTATAAGTTATAATTTAACTGCATGATAAATTACAAATAATGATGTATTTGTATATAACTTATCCCAATCCAAAGTTTTTGTTAAGGAATATGTATTTTCTTTCTATTTGAGGAATGCAGAGGATGAAACAAAAAGTCCTAACTTCTTTTTTATTAGTGTGTATGTGAAAGCAGAAATTTTACAAAGGCAAAATACAGCAACAGTAGCTTTTAAATGGAAAAAATGAATGGCCATTGGCTACTAGAAAGGGTAAGGCTCATTGGATTTGACAGTTAGCAGTAAATCAGAGTATGGAATCCTTTGGGAAGTAATTAATGTGATATTATATTCCAGCTAATAACTGTACATGTGAGATATAAAGTTCACAGTATGTTTCAAAGCAGACATGACCTTTCTTGGTAAGAAAAGATCATCCATTTGATGCTTTTGATTTTAAAGTCGAGATACACTTCTCTGTAGATGCTCACATAACCAGCCTGATTTTTTCTCTAAATGCTGTTTAAGCCAGCCTGATGATAGGGCTGTGCTTTGAGATGACCTGTGAATGAAGCTGAGACATTGATAAAATGGAGAGTTCATTGTAGGACCACTGAGACATGTTCAGGGAGCTGGAGCACCTGACAACTGAGGAGATGCTAATGGAACTGCATTTGTCCAGCCTGGACAAGGAAAGGCAAAACAATGGAGGCTCCGCTAGTAGCAGGCTTCTGCTCCCTTAACAGCCATCATAGGAAAGGTGGGACCAGACTCTTCCTCTGAGGTACATAGTGAAAGGACAGAAGCCAGCAAGAGGATTTCTGATTAGATATGAAAAATGGGGTTGGCTATGTGCTGCAACATACTGCCCAAAAAATCTCTGGTATAATCACCCTTGCAAATTTTCAGTATCTAACTGTTGCCTGTGTGACCCAGTCTAATTATGAAATTAGTGTGCTATAAGATGAAGAGAGAATAAAGTGATTTCTAAAGATTCCTCCAAACAAAATTATTCTTTGACTCTAGTGTCTTTTACCTGAACTTTGTAAGATACAGACAAATGTGTATCTTGTCAGTGTAATCATTGATGTTAGCTTAATAAGGAATGTAAAAAACTTTGGAATTGCATATGAAAAACACATAAGAAAGATTGGTTGTTTTGTCATTGTGCAGCCTTAAAAAAAGCTTTCTGGACAAGTTATCTTTCTTAACTTGCAATCTTCAGAAGAGCAGAATTATGTTTTCAGTGTTTCCATTCTTGATTATAATCGTTCCCTGAAAAATTGATAGGAATCATTCTGCTATTGCTTTTTCATTCTTCTTTCTAGTAAATTTTTCTCAGATCCTATCAGAGGATGTAAATGGTGGCTGCTAGCTCCCAGATGGTTTCTCTTCGTATATTTTATCATTGCAGAAATTTCTCAGTGGAAAAAATACCTCCTGTGGATAAAAATTATTCTGAAAAGCAAACATCTTTCCTTACTCTCCTCTCTACCCTATCTGACTAGAGACAGCACAGATATAAACTCTTCAGTATTACTTGGATGATAGCTATTTTAAAGACTGGAACAAAAAATGGCAGTATGTTATTGGCAGACCCGAGGAAAAATGCTGTGATAGGGGAGAAATGGTGGCAGAGTAGGAATTGTATGGCTGTTAAAGAAGCCACAACATAAATCATGAGAAGGTTCTATATAGGTCTAGATTGTTAAACCCACTTTGTCTTAGCATCATGGAGAAGGATTAAAACCCAACAAAAATCCTCTTCTTTTATTACAGAATAATTTGCCTATATTACAGCCAAGAAGGCCAAAACCAGCCAGCCAGAGCTGGTAAATGACAGTGTTTCTTTTTCACTGAGAGTAAATTTCAAGAGGGAAATAATTTTCTATCATGGTTTCTGAAGTAAAGGGATTTGAAGAAATTGTCTGGACTCTGAGATAATTCAGAGCAAAAGCCTGCACATGTAGTGTGTGTAGGAAAAGTGCAATGTTTCATCTATGCAGTATATACTTTTAGAAACAATTCCTTTCTTATAGAAAACAGCTTGAAAAGCTGGAATAAACCCCAGGAAAAACAAGTGGTACACAATGCAATTGCTCACCACCTGCTTATCAATACTCAGCCCATCCCTGAGCAGTGATCTGCAGCTCCTTGCTGACTCCCTGTGGTTCATGTACTGGGCATGATCCTCTATGGTATGGAATACCCCTTTATGCAGTTCAGGTCAGCTGTCCTGGATGTGTCCCTTACCACCTTCTTGTGCTGCTGCTCTCTGACAGGACATGGGAAACTGAAAAGGCCTTGACTTAGGGGCTAAGTTGGTGACACACTGTTTTCACTACTTAGCAACAATAAAAATATTAGTGTGTTACCAACATTACTCTTAGACTAAATCCAAAACACAGCACTGTACCAACTACAAAGAAGAAAATTAACTCAAACCCGGGACAAATATGAAGAACCACATAGTTTCTGGGAAGTGACCTAACATATAAGGTCTATTTGGTCTAGATCAGATACTGTGTCTTTCACTGAAAAAACTTCTGGAACTGGAATTGAGAGAAAGATGAGTAAGTGCAGAGCTCCCAAAGTGGTAATTGAATTAGAATCTGTAGTTTGTATGAACTTCTAGAACTTTCCTTACAAAGAAATTTTTCTCAACAGAAAAGGCAATACTGCTCTTTTGTCTGTGGTAGAATAGAGAATTTATAAACATGTTGATAAATTTAGAGGTGAGGCTGACCTCAGTATCCTACCAGAGCTTTATGCATTTTGTGGGAGGCTACTGATGAAATACTTGTTTTAGTTTGGCTGCTTCAGTTAAGTAGGTGTTCTAGCTTTCAGTACACTTTAGACATTGACCTGGACTTGTCTTGGGACTTATTCCTATTTGTAGATGTTTCAGTGTTTGCTAAGCTTCTTACATTCCTGATGCTCTGGGAGCCCGGTAACAGAGGTAATTAAAAAGACAATCTGTCTTACGACAATGTCAATGGCTTGACTTCATTACACTGCATAGTGGGAGGTTCTGTATTCATATGTAGGAAATGTACAGACATGAGCTATAGGAGTGCAAATCCTCTCTGCTACCAGATGATCTCAGATAGATGTTCAGCTATTCAGGAAGATCCAATTTACTGTAGAGAGAGGCATAAGTGGTGCTTAGAAGACTCCCTCAGGAGGGAAATAATAATTTAATTTTTCTTTCCTTTCCCCACATTAGAAAGAGCAATAATAAGATAAATAAAAAACAGTGTGGTAGTTTGTGAAAAAATAACACATCTCAACTTTGCCAAACAATAGATTTGCTATTGTTGGGAATGATATATATGAATGGCACACAGCCATTGCTATAAGATGTTGAGAGTAGAATCCTTGTAAAATGCAGTATCCTGGGTTTCCAGTCAAATAAATGCACAATCAGCTTCTGATTCACAATCAGACACAGTCTGAAATCAGAAAATTTAAGAAGAGACTCAAATATAGCATGACAACTGAAAACTTACTACTTTTAAATCAGTCTTGGAAGAGAATGACTAGTTTAAGTTAAGATAGAACTTTCCTATCTGAGATGGGCCCTTGAAAAAGCAGTTACAACAACAGAAGAAATCCAGATCTCACTTCCCTTAATGAGCCTGCCTGCAACTTTCTGTCCAAAGGAATGGGTTAAAAATGTTCTAGATTAGCTGAGGTACTGGGAGCCAGGGCAAAGCAAGCAAAAGGGTCTGTTCAGTGGCTCCTGACACAGATGACTTAAAGTCTGAGGGCAAAAGGAATTCCAAATGTTTCATGTTAATAGAGCTGAAACATTGGCACACAAATTCTATGTTTATGGTATTTTTAAAAGACTTTTAATGATTAATGCTGGTTTTCTAAGATGAAGGGTAGACAGAAAAAGTGCCGCTAAAAGCCTCACAATGGTTCCTTTGTATGCAAAGCCAAAAATAAATTTTAAAACTTTCTTTGGCAGTCAAAATAAAAATTGCTTTGGGCTTTTGATGCCCTAGACATTTATTTTTTTTTTATACGCCATATGCTCCCTTAAAATTATTTGTTTTAAAAATGTTGTTTCACTTGGAGGAAAGCTGGAACAGGAGGAGAATTGCCACCAGCTGGAATTCTATTATAGCTGTACAAAAACCTACAAACTATTATTTTACCTCATCAGAGCTCACTGCTGACAATTTTGATCAAGTTGTGTGAATCTGCATGATGTCCCAGGGGAGGACAGC
This sequence comes from Origma solitaria, assembly GCA_013397895.1. Classification (NCBI taxonomy): domain Eukaryota; kingdom Metazoa; phylum Chordata; class Aves; order Passeriformes; family Acanthizidae; genus Origma; species Origma solitaria. The sequence goes on along the minus strand of VZRL01000471.1, from coordinate 52,244 downwards.
ACCTTTGACTAAGAGGATTGACCGTGTACTTTGTTAGACAGATTCATGCTGATTCTAATTTTTCATATCTCTTCCTAAAACAGGGCAGCTATTTAACAAAAGTTGAGAACACTATCCCAAAGAATTTGCAGTTGGAGTTGACTGTATATGATCCCTTATATTATGGAAAGAGCAATAGGGAGAGAACATGATGAGGAACTAATACAATTATTAATGATAAAAGGTGTAATTCTTGTTGGGTTCTGTTTTTCTCCTAAGATTCTGAAATTCACATTTAAACAAGAAAGTAGAGTGCACTATTGATTCGTTTAGCACAGGGCTTGTAGGAGAAGGAATTTTCAGGGCTGGTTTGAAGCAGAAATCACCAGTGTTGAGAGAGTAGGCTCTTATGAAATCTTCACACATGAGGGGAAATGAGGCAGTCACAGACCCCTGCTCGTTACCAAAAGTACAAATTCACTCCTGAATGGTTGGAGTGACTCAACTGACTTTCATGGCACAGCATGTGTAAGTAAGCCAATGTGGCTCTAATATTGCAGCTACCATTAATAACAAAGAAACTGCTACCAGATTTTAGAATCAATTATAATGATTAATAAAACTATCAGTTCTTTAGTTTCCTTATAGGTGAAAATTTCCCAAAAGTATGAGAGCAGCAGTAGCCGCTTTACTTTCTGGGCTCTACATGGAGCTCATTGCAGTTTGCTGGTTTATAGTCTTATCTTTGTCCCTGATTTCCTGTTTCTCTGCTTTGTCTCACTTGTACAGACCACCAGGCTACACTCATTATCACATTTAAGCGAATTTCTGGAGATCTGATTTCTGCAGTTTGTTTCTGCTTTTTCTCATTGTCAGCAAGCTCTTTTCGAGTACAGAGTTTATGAATGGATCCCCTAAACTGAGCTTTTCCCTTTATCGGTTGTTTTCTTGAAAATGCAATGGGACAATAGGTCCTATTTAACTGCTGGGTTCATCTTAAATTTGGTCCTCTCTTTCATGCGCAAGAAAAAGTTTTAAAGAAATTTCAGTGATTTCTAATCGCAACTACTCATTAAGTTACATCTTCTTTCATGAAGGGAAGCTTTTAAGTACAAAAAAGAATGCTTTTAGTATTTATTGTAATTTAATAATTTTTTATTTGTAACTACATATTTACAGTTTATTAACTGAAATTCCATCCCTCTCCACTTACCTCCTCCCTCCCCTGCAGTATTTTGTTTCACTGTGAATGATTTCTTCTTTATGCCATCTACAAATGACCAATAATGTGTTACAAAAGCACAGGAAACTCTTATAACCTTTTATTAGGCAGAAGTAAATATATAACTAGTTTGTACAAACACAGTTGTTTTGTGCCCTGGCTTACTGCCAGTGTGCCCATTACTCCTGAGCCCCTTTTACCTGTGAAGTCCTATTCCTGCAGGTGTTCTAACCATGCTCATTCTCAAGTCTTTTGCTGTGCTCTCTGTTCCCTTCTCCCCTGCTCTGAATTTAATTCATTCCCTTTGTGTGGCAGTGAGAACAAATGGGACAAGGGAAAGGAAAGGGCAGCTCTGTTGAATTCTTTCTTAGCAAGGAGCATTGTCTGGAAATAAAAGTCTTACTAAAACTTACTCAACTGAGAGTTGGACTTTGATGGTCCTAGTGGGTCCCTTCCAACTCAGAATATTTTGTGATCTGTGATTCTGTAAAATGGGCAGAGGAGCCTTCCTCCATGTGCCCAGGGGCAAGGACTGTGTGGTTCTCAAGGAGACTGCGACAGACTGAGGTCATCGGGAGTGCTGCTGTGTTAGCAGATGAGAATTGAGATCAACAAGTTGTTGATCTGGTTTTGGTTTGTTTTTCCATGGGGGAAGGTAGCGTTTCAGACTGATAGAAGTTTGAAACATAGTGCATGGAAACTAAAGGAATTACTTCAGTTCCCTCAAGAATTTTAGTTTCTAAACTTCCCAGTGTGTGACTGTGCACCTTTAAGAATGCTTTTGTGACATAGATTTTCTGTAAAGTGCAGAAGTACTGCAACTGTGTTAGTAACACACCATAGAATATACTCGCAGTGGTTTATTAACCAGTACTGAGAGATGACTGCTTAAAATGTCTTAAGCTTTTTCTGCGTAAAAAGTAACATTCTGTCTTTTAGTTAAGTTAGCTTTGCACTCCTTTCCATTAGGCTAGTTTTGCCTTTGTCTAGCTGGCCTTCCTGCAGCTTGCAGCTAGATGGGGTGAGTGCAACAGTAAAATTCAATCTAAACACCAGGACTGAAATGCAAAATACACTGAGTAGCTCATTTGAAAGTCTGGGAGTATATTTAATATATGGCTACACAGAAATCTTGTTTAGGTAAAATCATGCTGTATTTTGATTTCTGGTGATCCAGTAAATGAGATACCACCTAAATTTTGGGTTTATTACCACTAAATGATTTTAAACCTTCACTACAGTCTTCATATTCATCATGGCTTATACTTATAGTATCAGGTTATATTCCTTGGCATTGTCTGTGCCTATGTAATTTGGAGGGTAATATATGGAATTTAAAGGTGATGGGGAAAAGGGTGTTTTTATTTCATAAAACAAATTAAACAATTCAGGGAAAATATAATATTTTAAAATTTTTATTTAAATATTTATCTTTCAAAACCATTTCATGAAAGCAACCACTAGATAGTAATCTGTCTAGCTGTTTCTTATGCCCCATTGTTAAGAAGTTTGTAACTGCTTTTTTTCTGTTTTTTCAAACCATGGGTGGCTGAGCGTTCATTTGTCTCCTCTGTCACTTAGTTCATAAAAACATGGCAATGAAAGCATGGTGAGATTTTGAGAACAAAATGTTTTCTAATCACAAAACATTGGCAGCTAAGAGAAAGAAAAAATTGGATGCTTAGGAAAATGTTAAATAGAACCAGCTGAAATTCTTAACTTTGCAAAACTGAGCACTTGCATATACTTTCGATCTGGAAGATACAGAGCCACAGATTTTGTATCACTTATGCCCTGATAGTCATATACAATCTACAATACTTACTGTAGAATTTTTTCCAGCAATTCCTTTGTCAATCCCAGCAGCTTTGCTGGTGAAAAAGCTACCTAGGGTAAGCTGAGGAATAGAACAAGCAATTGACTAGCTCAAGGTCCTACAGGAATATGTGGTGGAGATGGCAGCTGAATCCAGAACTCCTGTATCACAGGTCAGTTTTATACAAAGCAATCCATTTTCTCCAGTTAGCACAATAAAGCACTGCCTTTTTTCAATGAACAATTTAGCTGCATAAAGAATCCTGTCAAATCATGGTAAAAATATCTGTACCAGTTCACCAGGGTCCAGTTCCAGAGTTGCAAAGTGACACAGAATGAATTCATTTGTGTTGTCTATCCTGAGCTAGTCTGGGCTTCGGACAACTCCCGTGGTTGTGCCTCTGCAAGATGCCTGTAGCAGTTTAACTCTGTGTTTTTGTTCGTTCTGTATATAACAAAGCAGTAAACCATTAACATTTTTTTCTGCTTTCTTACAGAGTACCTTGTATTTTCAAAGTGTGCTATGAATGTTAGGCACACCAGTTACGTCAACGAAAAGTGGAAGACGAAAAGGTATTGTAATATGTTTTTTTATTTTAAGGGAGCATGAGGCATGAAAAGGTTAAGTAATGTGATTGTAGGAACTGTGGCCTAGCAATTTTCACTTGGATCTGGGTGGCAAGAGACCTGTATTTCAGCCAGAGCTCTGTCTGCCTCATGTGATATTAATAAGTAATCACTTGCCCTTTGTTTTGTTATTCCTACAAGCAAAAGACTGAAGGTCTGTTGTGTGATGGTACACAATGCTTTTTTCCTGTGATCAATCCAATACACCGCATGTTTAAATACCTTTCAAAGGAGGTTATATTCAAACAAAAGCAGCACTACTTTCTCAGTCAAGGTAAGAGGGTTGCTATACTGCACGGCACATATTGTTTTGCCAAGGGCACTATGTGTATGGAGGAAACAAACCATTTACTGACTTCTGAAATTCTGAATCACTCTGTCCTGGCTTTGGTGGAGTTTAGAGCAGCAGCTAAAAGTCAGTCTGGGTTTGCTGCAGTGTAGAATATCCTGTGTGTTTCTGTTCTTGTTCTGATGAATCTGTGGAATAGACAATGATAAACGGCACTCTAGTCTCAGAGAAAGTTGCTGATAGAAGAGCCAGGACTGTTGATTTGACCCTAGCTCATACTCTCTTTGAGATATTGCTGTTCACTGATGACTGCATAGACCTGCTCTCTGCTCTTTCCTACAAAAACCAAAGGAATTGTGTTCATTGTGCATATTGTGTTTAAACACAAGGTGTATTCGTTTTTGATGTTTTCAGACTTTTGAGTTGGACATCTGGCTTCACTAACAAAGGATGGCTCTTTCTCTCCTTTACATGCTGCTAAAGCAGGAAACCGGTTTCACTGAAAACTGGTAAAGGCAGCTTTCCTGTCTCAAAAATGGGCTGATATTACCTTAGCCTGTCATATATACAGTGCTGGAGAAAGCCCCAGGCAGATCTCAGTGACTGCTCTCTGCACGCTGTGCACAAGCCACAGTATCTTGGTCATGAACAAGGTGTAATAAATACTACTTCCATTTTGGCACTGAAGGTGTTTTCTCACCTCTCTTGGATCTCATCAGTGAAATATTAATCAAGCTTCCAATCAACATGGAGTAGCAAAGATTTAACAAGTGTTCTTTGAAAAAAGGCCTGAATCTGGCACCTACTGTATCCTATTTGCCTGTCAGTAGGCTGGGCAAGTGGCCTCCTAATTTCGAGAGAAGTGCTTGCAGAAAGGGATGATAGCTCATGCCAGTAGCTTTTTCTGATGAAAAATGGAAAGCAATGATTATCTTCAAAAGTCCATGAAGGTTCAGTTAAGGTAAAATATGAGGCATATGATCAAAGGACTAAAAAGTACACAAATCCCAAGTGAAGGTCTGATTCCATGACAAATAACTCTGTTCAGCCTTTACCAAGAGACATAAGGGCACCAGAAAGACCATTCTGGATGATTGAGGATACCCATCCCACAGTTCGCTTCAGGAGGATTAAGAGCACATCTGCTTCCCTTTGTCAAGCCACATATTTCTCAGGCTGTTGATAGATTAGGTTAGCATCCGTGAGATGCAGACTACCTGACATGTATCTTTTCATCATCTTGAAGCCTTTTTCTTTTTTTCAAGAGTGGGAAGAGCCCTGAAATGAAAAAAATTGAACTTTCCCCAAAAGTTGTTTTTATTTGTTTATTGTTTTAGAAGGATTCAAGAAAGCCTCATTATGACTGAGATTCAAACTTTTTTTTTCAATCTACTTTATATTATTGACACTGAACTGAAAAGTTGATCATTGCTGAATTTCAGTGACTTTTACCTCCTAATTTGTAGTCCAAGGACCTATAGCCTTATCTGGTAGAGACTCCCATTAGAGATTTTAGTTTGAATGCAGCTCTGAAGTAACCTTTGTGTCTGAATGAGGAATAAGGGGTTTCAGACAGAGCTAAGAGCCAGGAAATCTTCAGCTTTCTCTGGTTTTAATTCTGTGTATTTTTCATTAAGTCCCTTGTGCTTCCATGTCAGAAAAAAATGAGGCTATTTTCTATCATTCTTTTTCTATCTATTTGTTTTAGGACAGCCACAGGGCTGCTCTAAACTAAACTGCTTTCTAATTATCCTTAAAAGACAATTTCACTTGGGTGATGAAGATAATGGATGAAAGATGGAGATAAAAGAGTCACTGAAGTTCACTATGTTTTGACCCCCTACCCTGTCTCCCAACCCCCATTCTTTCTAGGCCTGGCAAATGGAGACAGAATCTGGCTCTTAAACTTTTTGTAGCCTGGAGCAAGTAAAATCCTGAAACCTATTGGGTTTTTTGGGTTTTGTTTTTTTTTCCCATTTGTAGGAAATAATCTCAAAGTAGCAGGACTATCTCTGCAAATCAAAATCAAAAGTAGGAGACTACTATTATGAGATAATTTGGTTTAGCTATAAAGGTATATTTTGGTTAGTAATTTAATGAACAATGGGCTATCCACTAATCAGTTAGTAATTTAATGAACAATGGACTATCCACTAATCAGGTAGATATTGCAAAAAAAATTCAGAAAGCAGCAATCTTTTTTTTATGCATCATTATAAGAACTGAAAAAGTTTCTATATATCTTTATGTAATGTACTGGGATTGCCCGTCTCAGAACTTTTCAATTCTCTTTTGCCACTCATTTTTTGGTGTGGATTTGGCTGCAAGCCTAGAAAATAAAAAGAATATGCACTTAGAATTCTTTAGCAGTGTACAGTACTTAGTTTTCTTTTCTTTTTAGGAGGAAAATATGTTTCCCAGAGACTCTCCAATGAATTTATAGTGCATCACTGTGGTGATCATCATGGAAAACTCAATAGTTATGAACTATCATGTTCCACAAAATATTAAGAAAATGCAAAATTTCTTACTGTGGAGACACCTTACCTGTCAACCCATGGTTCTGTTTAGAAAACTTTTCATTATAATGAGAATCATCGAAGTTATTTCCTTTACATATTTTTATCATTGAGGTTAAGAGCTCAGTTTTGCTTTTACAGGAATGCTCTGCTTTTAGGGGGAATGTGGGGCTTGGGCCACATGGGGAAGAGGCTGGAGTGGAGCGGGGCTGCAGTGGGGGAGCTGCTCCCTACCTGCAGGACTCAGGGTGGGATCTCCCTCAAGAACAACCACTCCCAGCTGTGGAGCGTGCTCCAACATCCCTCCCTAGCCAGCCGGGACCCCGTCTGCCAAACATGATTTGTCATCAGTCTAAACACATGTACCTGATGTTGGATCCCAGAGCTGGAGGGAAGCTGAGAAGCTGTTGTGTGGTCGCCTGAGACAGAAACACCACACTGAAGAGAGCAAGATGGAGCCAGAGGAGTGTCTCGTGTGTGACGTATGAGGCTTGATAAGTCTGGCACTACTCACTCTGATACTGCTTTTGACTGAATTAGCTTTTGATCTGAGTTACACAATGATAAATCTATGTAACTCCATTGAAGTTTACTCAACAAAATTAAGTATCAGAGTTTATTTTAGTAGAGTTACTCTGCGTTTTACCAGATGCAATTAATCCTGTCTGAGTTGTATTGTTGTCTTTGATTCTGAACACTTGGAATGTAAGCAACACATTCAGCACATTTATGGAGTGATGAAAGGACAAATTCTCTTCTTACTCATATCCATGGAAAATGAATGTTTAGGATTTCACACCGGTTCCGTCAAGGCAGAGTGTAGCCTTGGATGTGTATTTTAGACAAGACTCAAACTGTGGCTGGGAGAGGCTCTCCTCAAATATAAGCTTAACCAAACCTTTTCCTCTCTTGTAGTAGCTACTTTCCTCCTCCTATTGCCTTCCGCTTTTTTTCCATATTAATGATTAATTGCTTATGTTCCTGCTCTCTCACTAAAATGCTGAGTCTTTCACCTAGTGTTTCCTTTTGGTTTATTCCTTTATAGTAGTTCCAGCTATGCACCATCTATATGCAAAACATCTAAATGTTTATATGAAACATGTGTTTCTTATTTTGCTTTGCCCCAGACATGACGTGTATGTGCATAGGAAGGAAGATGAAGTAGTTAACAGTGCTAACAGAAATCTAGATATTTTAGAAGAAAACTGCTTGCTTAAGTGAACTAAAAAAAAAAATAATCTTTCCAATTAAAATATTCTTAAATCAAGAAAAAAATGGAGATTCTGGATTAGTACTCCAAAAGGAAATATCTTTAGCATTGCAAATTGTTTCTCTACAGTCTGAAACTACAGCAAGGTTTCCAAAGTCTGGTTTAAATAAGCAGGATTCTTAAGGAATGTAAAATTTAAAGCTTAAATATGGCTTCATTTCTTTACTTTTTTCTTTTTCTTTTTTTTCCCTCCTTTTCCTTTTTCTTTTTTTCCCCTTCCCTTTCCCTCTCTTCTTCTACTTTTTAAACTTTTTTCTACTTAAGCTACTTCTTCTTTTAATTTTTCTTTTTTTTGTATATTTTTATTTTGGTTTTTTTCTTTGTGCACAGACAACTTTCCAGATTTTTTTTTAAAAAAATCTCTCTTCAGGATATGGAAGATTTTGTCTCATTTTGCATATATTCAAGAGGCAGTAGTACATTAAATCTCATTTAACAGGGAAGTAATCCATGGAGACTCTTGTCCTTTTTACTGAGCACTCTCAGACTAGCTGAGTCTAGGAAATATTTTACTGCAATCTATATAGAAAATCAATATGAGGAATATTGGAGTATCAGGGGACTATTCATAGCTTGACTTTACTATGGTTTACAGTGAGGATTTAGATACTTGAGGGCTAGATATTCAAGATTTTACATGGATGTTTTGCATCTAGGAATAGACTTTGCTGCACATTGTTGTGTTTCTGAGCTCCCATACAGGTTAAAGTTCACCTTGCCTGCCATAAGGAACATAATTTAAAGGGAAAGAAAAGCTATGTGTGTGTGTGAGTTTAATGCTTGCACAGACATGGAGTAAATGCTTCTTTGAAGATAATGGAGACTGAAGGTTGTGATATACTTCCATAATTCACAGGTAGGATATGGTGGTCTCAGTTTCTGGGTTGGAGCGATGCCTCCATCATCTTTATTTGTAGATCTCTCAGGTGGTAGCACTCTCTGTCCTACTACCTGAACACTCTCAGGCGTCTCTACATGTGTTTCTGTCGCAGGAAGCCTTTGTGTTGCAGCACACAGGGTTTAGAACAGGGGCTTGCATTCCACCTATTATTGTAGCATTGCCATTCTCTCCAAACATGCACAGCTTATGGTTTCTGTGGTGCAGAGAACTGTCTCTTGTTAACCAGAAGCAAAAGGGTGCAAATTCAGTCTACAGTGCATATCACTTGCAACATCAGGGTTACTTTTCATCCCTCTCAGTATGTAGAGGGAATGGAGAGCAGAAGTTAGATAATGCTTGAAACAGATTTGCTGATTTTGTTCTCTGTGCAGTGAGCAAATAGCTTCTTATTTGTTTTAGTGTGTCTGTGCCCCTCTCTGGCAAAGTGTATCCATTCCAATTTTTGCCTTACTAAGTCCTTTTGGACAGGAATGTTCTTCTGTGTTTGTTGTACAGTATCTAGCAGAGGGGGTCCTGAACCTTAGCTGAGGCTGTGATGAGAACTGTGAAAATGCAAACATTAAGAATATAAACGCGTACCACATAAACCCAAACCCAGCTAGCACAGACTTCTTCTGATGGTGGATAATTTTAGCTACTTAGGCTACTTGTATAAGATACAGGGCAAGAATAGCAAGATGTTTATTCTTATTTATCTTCCTGATCCTGGCACTCAGCAGCCGTTTAGAGACTTGTGTAGCCAAAGTATGCATCTAGATCATTACGTGCAACTGACACTAATGGACCTGCCCTCCACATCCATTCTTTTTTCTAAAACAAAGTGTAAAGTAAAACTAGGTAAATACCAAGGATTATATAAGTGTGGGTGAAAGTTAATATTATGGAGATTAAGTAATGTGGACTAGCTTTTAATGCTGTTAGAGATTTTAGGGAGTGGTACAGCACAGCTCAGAAACCATTAGCTCACTCCTTCCAAGCACATTTTTATTCCATGAGCAGGTTGGAGAACCACACCTAAATTCTACTGTTTAAAAAATTGTAATGTTTTTATTATTTTCAGCTTTAATGACTTTGAGCATAACAGCAATCTATAGATATTATTTAAAAGAAAATAATTTTCCAAAGACATATATTATCTTTATTTTATTTAACAAGACCAACATACTTGTCACACCTCATTTTTCCTGAGCATAAGCAATGCAGTTTTCGTCCAGGTTAATGACAGAATGAACAACCTTGTGTCACATTCCTCATTGGTCACTCATTTTATAATCCCATAATAATACCCAAGCATGTGTGACTCTAAGACTAATTGTAAGAAATGCATCAATGCAGTTTCTTATTAGTAATGCTAGTGGGATTTCACATAGATATGGAAAGTCATCTTCTGATCTGCTGCTGCACCAACACCTTATATACACCTTAGAAAATAGTATGGTTTCTAACTATCTCATTCTTTTCTTTCACTACACTTCTATTGCAAAAATTCATCAGTTTCATCCCAAAGAACTGCATAGATGCTACATGTGATATTTTTAAGCCAAACAGTTTCTGCCTAACCCATTCCAAGGATATCTTATCAGATCTTTGGCTAAATAAATATTGTTACATTACTTTAAGTCTTGTATATCTGAAGGAATAGCTGGAAGTTCTTCAAATATGTAGAGTATAAAATATAGGGAGCATCAGTGGGGATAGAAATGAAGGAAAAATGTTTCAGGCCAAAGGTACTAGCTGAGGAAAGGGATGAAAACTGGAGCTTGGAAGGAAAACTGTCTTTACAATAGCGGGGCTGATGCAAAACTATAGTACTCTTCAGTTCTCTCCACCTACGAATTTGCAGCCTAAAATAAAGTGAAATTTTTACCTATATCACTAGGTGATGGGTAAATAATTCCAGGAATTACATTTAGTCCTAAAGTTGTTATTCAAGGACAGTCAAGCAAAATTCCCTTTGACTTGAAATAGCCATTTGCCTGAAAAACTGTGGCAAGGCATAGCTCATTAAGAAGGCCTTGCATATATGGTAAGAATAAAGCTGTGAGTGATGATTGCTTTTAAATCACGTAGAAGATTAGCATCTTCCACATGGGGAAGAATAAAAAAAAAATCCACATACTCAAGAACACTTACACATTCTGTTTTTAAAGAAGAAATTCAGTCTCAACATTGGGTGCAGAAAGTTATGTTTTCACATGTTAAATTGTGGTACTTGTACATCAACTGGCTGGAAACAAATGTTTATTTTCTGTCTGAAAAATGCACATTTCCCAGCTTAATTGCCTAACAGCTCTTTATTTATGTTGGATGTAAATTCATAAATGTCTTCTCAGAAATAAACTTGCCTGCAGATGGCCTCTATATTTTTCTGGAAATCTTAAAAAAAAAAAGAAAAAAGTCTATTTAAACGAGCTTTGGTGGAAATCTTGTAAAGAAACAAAGGTTTCAGCAAATTCTTGCAAATATTCTGAAAAGAAAGCCATGTCAGGCTGATCATGTGGAACTGAACTATCATAGGTTATATTCTCACTGAAACTGTTTCACAGCAAATACTGACTATGAAGTTTGATTTTGCTTATGAATGGGCAATGGCATATACACTTGTTCATGCACCCCCTACTTCACTATTTCTGGTAAAATAAATAGTTCCTGAGTTGGTAGTTTTTCAAAGCACTCATTGAAAAAAATCTTTGAACTTTGATCAATTTCGCTTGGAAGTGTTTCTTTACATCATGTATTAAGCAATTCTCTCCATTACTTCCAAGTCTTCAAACACAGCTGTCCCCACTTTTGTAGCTGTAAAATCAGATGGCTAATACCTGAAACAAATAGAGATGGCTACACTGCAGCAAAAGAGATCCCATGAATTGGTTTTAATTCTCTTGGGGCTAGAGGAAGAACCTAAATCTCTGCAGCCAAATTAAAATTCAGCCGTAGTGCACAGTCCCACAGTTCACAGACACATCTTGATTTTCAGAGTAGATGTACCAGGTCTTTTCAGATCCAAAAGCACAAGCATGTTCTATTTGAATTACAAATTACTTCTCAGGGCGTTGATCACGTCTCCTTAACACTACCTTTCCTATGTCCTTCTCAACCTTTTTATATTCACACCTCATTTCTTAGAAAATTTCTACTAAGAAGTCTCTGCCCATCATCAGAGCATGTGGATCATTGGAAGGCAGGTAGCTACATTTGCTGTTTGCAGTTTCTCATGGCTAGAACTTGCCTTTTTGGGGTGGAGAGGTACTGTTTCAAACAGCACGGTCAATCATTAAACCCAGATGAGAGAGAAAAGGTTTTTGCAATTCATAACCTTCTCTTAGACCACTGCAGGAGAGCTGTCTGTGCTGCTAGAAAAGCAAAGAATTCACAATATAAAATATCTGTTAATCCCATGTAGGAGAGTGAGAAAGAGTAGTGACTGAAGACCAACTTTACTACCCGTTGCTCAAGTCCCAGCTTTAAGGCACTTAATACCCTGATAGATGTGGTTAGGTGAGCAGAATACAGTCCACTCTGTGACACCACCCCATCCATATGCAGTTCATTGTTAATATATAGCTAAAACAGGAAACTTCTACAATCAGATAAAGAAACCTCTACAGTATGCGATTATGACTTGGTCAGATGTGAGCGTCTGTATGAAAAATAATACCTCAGGTTGAATAACAAAGAACAGCTTGTATTTGAACTTGGCTGTGCTGAATTAAAATGAATTCCCTGAGTCCCTTTGCTCATGGTAGCTTTCAATTTTGTAGCATTTTTCAACCCTTTTGCTCCTTCAGGGTTACAAGTGATTAATTTTATTGACTTAATCTCAACTTGATATTTTTACTGTAAATCCTGCCAATGTTCAGAGTATAATTATAGTTTAATGATTTAAACTTGTGGATTCTATTCCCCAGGAAGAAGACAATATTTCACTTTTACATTTTCAAGGCTATTTTTCAGTGTCTCTTACAAAATGAGCAAATAAAACATAGGGAAATTGGCAATGTTTGTTTGTTTGACATATTAATTACTACTGGTTTCATCATTGATTATTTTCTTTTGCCCTCAATTTATAATTTTATAATGAACTCCACGAGCAATCTAGTTTTATCCTTGAGGACAGCAGGCAGAAAAAGAATCAATAAAAGAGCTGAAGTTTAATACAGAGAGCAAAATTGTGATTCTTGAACTTCAGTATAGATCTGTATTGTGTATTCTACACACAAACCAGTATTGATATTAATGGAATTTCACTGCAAGTAATGAGGGGAGAATATTCACTGGAGATTTCCAGTATAGCTGAAGGATCCACAGCATTGCCTTGGTCCTAAATCTAGAGCTCTGAAAGACAAAAATACCTAAAGAATCAGGCACAGTTACCATTAAATCTAGCTTGTTACTATGTAAGAAATACGGCACTGTTCAGATAGCATAAGAAAGTATGGCAAATTTAGTGAAGGTCAAATTTTCAGAGACTTAGTGTGAGCTCCATTATATATGCCTAAGTCACTCTGCATGTGCTCTTCTGTCAGCTACTGTTTGTGTTAACAAATAACAGCTTTTAAACCCAGAGCTGCTCCTGTACACCATTTGTGTCTGCTTTTTTTTTTTTTAATAGCCTGATTGATGTAAAGGCCATTTCAATCACTTCTTCTCTCAACTGCTAACAGGAAAAAGGACTCATGCAAGAGATTTTGCTTCAAATAACTAGACACTGAGTTGAGGCACATTTTGAACATCTCACCTATAGAGGTGTTATATTCCATAAGCAGAATAAAAATTGTTTGAAATAATAACTAAGGCTAATCAAGATGACTAAAGTAAATATTCTTTTAGTAATGAAAGCTTTTTCATCTTCTCTTTGTCTTTGCTTTCACTATACCTCAGGTATCCAAAATGACACATGAAGCTGAAAAAACATGGCAAGCAGCTGAAACTTTTTGCACCTTTTTTAAGCCAGGATAATTACCTTTAGAGCACCATGCTACTCCCTCAGCAAGTTACTTTGAAGGGGTCTAGGAGGATGAGTATCCAAACTGCTCTAAAGTTTTCACTTACGTTCCCAGTTACTACTGTTCTAATTGGGTAGTGTTGCTACTTGAATTTACATTATTCAAAATTGCAGTGGGTCTTTGTTTCCTTTTGTAAAACACTGTTTCTACTCCTGAATTTACATTTTGGTGTACCTGTGGCTGGGGACATGCTCTGCAGCAGAATAGTTAGTAGAAACTTTGATAAGAGACTAAAACCAGCCTAATCTGTGCCTTCTCTGAAGACAAATTGCCCCACTCTTCATTGCAGCATGGTTGGATGCTAGACAAATACCTGGCTCATTTTCCTTTCTAGAGGAATCCTTCCTCTGTCATTCTTCAGGAGTCAAGGAAATGCAAATGTTTTGTTGTCATAATTTGTGTAAGGAAGACACAGTTAATATTGCCAGATGTCTTCTGATGGTACTCCTTAGGCAGGAGCCCTGAATGAAAGAATTAGCGCTGGCAGAGGGGGTTTGATTGTAGAACTTCTGTGTTGGGACCTTCTGCTGATACGAAAGTAGGGCATCATCCTACCCCTAAGTGAATACTGTTTCTAATGTATAAACATACTTTAAAAATGATGTGGTTTTGGTAAACCTCAAAGCATTCCCAAGTTTTCTTTTTAGACCTGACTTTCAATTCTTTCTGAGGGCCAGTGACAGCTCTTCCTAGTCAGTTGTGCACAGTCCCTTCGTAAACAGATTTAAGGTAACTCTTATTTCTTAATTCTTTAATTTCTGCTTAATTCACTATCCATCCCCAAATCGCTGTAGCAGCAGTTTTCATCCTAGCTTTTCAAGAGAGTTATATTGACAATGAAAAAGAAAGCCAGGAGCAACACTGTGGTTCCTGGTTTGCATAGACAGTATATGAGACAGAATATGGACACTGGCTTTGAATCACTACAAGCAAACTTTGCAAGTTTCATGCATAATTTAACTTTCCAGAAACTGAGAGACAGCTCTTAAAATTCCCAACCCACAGAAAATTCTCTGATCCAAATGGAAGTATTTTAGTTGGGTAAAATGAATCAAAAGGCTTGGGGTTTTACAGCTCCTATTAAAAGGATTGCCATAGTCCTCTGTTCACATGGCCATGGCATGTGTTCTGAGGATTACTAGAGAAACAATTAGCTTATAAATATCTGCCTGTCTTTTTGTCTTTAGAAAGAGCTCATCAGCTTTCAGCAAGCACTGCTGAGTGAACTTGTAAGGTCTTGTCCTAAATTTACTGCATTTTCTTAGCAGAATTGAGGCTTTGATGAACTGGGTATGCAGAGAGTCCCTGGTTAAAATGTGGCTTTCAATCTGCAGGAGCTATATCCTGTAGATTATTTGTTCGTGGGGATGGTCAGTCATATCTGAGTAGGGGGAAAATTTAGTAAGTTAGTTTCACCTGGGGATCAATGGAAGCATAAGAAAGCTGACACTGAAAGAAGAAATGGAAACAAAAAGGAGTAATTTCAGTCTCCTTATTAACAGGTAAGCCCTTCCTTCACTTTTGATTTTTGGAAGGAGGATCAGTCATGGAATAACACACTTGTGGAAATTTTTGCTTGGAAAATCGCAGCAGTTTCTTATGAGTATGAAATAAGGCTGCTCTGAAAATCAAGCCCCATATCAAGATTATGATTTTAAATGTAGCAAGATCTAGAAGTTGTTTGTAGAGAACACAATTTTCAGAGCTTAAATATTCATTATATATGTTCGTGCATTGTTCGACTCAGTGCTTTTCACTTGCTTTATACCCCTATGGAGCTGGATAATAAGAATTCTTGGAAATGCTTGGAGGCACCACATATTCAAAAAACCGAAGTTCACTATCCATAAAGATATGGAGAAATGTTTCTGTCTTTTAAGGGCAGTTTTTAGAACCAGTGTCCCCCATAGACAGGTATAGGGGTTCTGGTCAGTAAGCGTTTAACAGAGCCTATTTTTTTTCAGGTACATTTTCAAATCACATTAAAGTCCCTGCATATGGCCTTGCGCACACTTTTTTTTTTTCCCCCTGAAGTTGTGCCCTTATACAAATACTTGAGCTTGATAAGAGTTCTAATTTCTCAATTTTCACATATAATTGCTGTCTTGTGCCTGAAAAATTGAACAGCCAAATACTTGAGAACTAGGGCTGGATGATGAATTGAAAGTGTTTCAACCTTTAACCCTACATGTCTTTCAGTCCTGTCTACTTGCATAAAACTGACAAAACCACATTTTTATGGTTTATTTTCTGTGCAGCAGATCTAAACCTGCTTTCTAGAGGAAAAGGAAAGTATATCATATTCTGCTTCAATTAGTATCAAAGTAAAGAGGGAATTTTGAATTACAGAAGCATTGTGTATTATTGAAGAAAGTGTAAGAATGAAAAAATGCCTAGTTTCTTTTTGCAAACCTGAGCTGAGCACAGAAGGCTGACAACTCTGGGAAAAAGTATTCTCCTTTCCTATAATTATATGGCCCTCTATGAATTGCTTAGAAGGTTTAGGGGATTGCTTTAGGGATTGCCACTCACTACATTCTGCTCTCAGTTTCCCAGCTTCAACTGAGAGATTAATTACACAAATAATCTAGTCATCTCTGGATTACCAGATTTTTAAATCTAAATTTCACATCAATTCTTTGATATGAGAGCATTTCTAGATGCCTTTCTTTACCTGCTCCCTTGGCCTGTTATTTAGCTAGCCAGATTGACATTTGAAATGTGTAAGTAAAGACAGAGCAGCACAGATGTCCCGATGCATATTAGACAGAGAGATAATTTCCAGCAGAAGTGTATACAATTTGCAATAACCCACAACTCAGGCTGTCATCGCTGATCCATTCCTTTTCACATTTGTGAGACCCTGCCTTTTCTGCATTTTGTACTGTCAGCAGTTCTGATCATCTTTGATAAAAATAGCTAAGTAAATTTGGGGGGAAAATCTAAATGCAGGAGAAATGCTGCATATGCTGAACTAAAGCCACCTTCAAAGGAGGTTGAGATACATCTTTGAAATTAATGTTGCAAGCAATGTTTTGTAACTGTATGTTACAAAGAGGTTAAACTGCACTGGGGAGAAAATAGCTACAGGAGGAAAACTGCAACAGGAAGAAATAATTATTCCTGTGAAAATAAAGAAGACTAAATGTATATAAATTACTTTTCCTGCCAGAGCTAAACAGGCCCCTTAGGAAGATAATAAAGGCCTCTTGAACCTCAAAGGCTTCTTGCTGCTTTCATGTGCTGCTTCTCCTATAATACCTGTTTTGTTCAAATTAAAACTCAGGCTCTTATTGCCATATAGAAATGTTTTCAAGCACACTGATGACACAGGTCTTGGGACCACAAATGGGATAAAGCATTCTGAAGAAATATTTTTTCTAAAGTGAGTTTGCCATTTCTTTATGCCATTTCTTTGCCCATTCCACAAACACAAACCATAACAAGAATTTTGATAAACATGTTTATCTTCAGAAGAATGTAAGATGTGAATAAAATGTTTCTTGCTTTATTACTTTATAATAATTAATAGTCTTGTAGTTTAAATGCAACTGATAGAGAATATTTGTGCTGAAGCACATTAGCTTATTTAACAGGTATGATTAGGGTACAATATTTGACATGTGTACAGTGAAAAATCTGTTTGAACAATGATGATGAAGTTTGTGAAATTAATCATAGCCAGACTGAACAAATAGTCCAACAATAAATTGTACATCATTATAGTAGAGTAGTATAAATGGAGACTAACTGTTTAACTAATTGAATGCCAGCTGATGTTTTTGCTGCAGGAGTTAGGAACAGACCGCAGATTTAATTAATTTTTTTCCCATGGTAATGTTAATTAAAAATATATATTACACAATATGATAACAATTGAAAGGTATCTTTTACTGTTTGAAGAGTCCATATGAAAATGAAAGATGAGATAGCTTCTACAGTCATGATCTCATAAAGAGGGAAATGAAAGTCTGAATGATACATCTGAAAAATTTTCAGCTCTGCAGGATTATGTCTGGAGGAATAAAACAAGGTACTGAAGCAATGACAAACCTGGTGGTGACATAGCACTGGAAGGGCCCATAGCACTGTGACATAGCTCTGTGGGATCATGCCTTTTGTCCAGATTGAGATGCTGTCTGGTACCAAATTTTTGATAAAGGACACTGGGTATTACAAGTATTTTAATATTCAGATGTTTTGAAATGAAAAGTAAGGAAAAAACAACAAGAGATATGAAAGCTGCTCTTAACTGCAGAGATTGTGATTTAGGATGAATGAAAAAAATATGCCATTTGTAAGATGATTCTCAGAAGCAGAATGTCAGCAAAAGTGAGGATTTATCTGGAAGTGGTAGGAAGGTTGAAGAACTGAAGAGATCATCCCACATTCCAGAAGTGTGCATAATTGCATGGTGCAATTTGACAGTACAAATATGCGGTGGTGAAATACTTTGGGTAAGGATAAAAGGAATAGAAACCAAAAGGAGAAGTAATAACAACCATCTGTTACACTTCAGAAGGTCTGGAAAAGAGTGGGGGAAAAGAATTCCTTTTCTTTGTGCTGTGGGATGCTGCACTCCTGAGGAATGTTTACAGCTCATCTATTTGCTGGTTAGAAGACCAAATAACCTTGCATCACTGAAAAGGTCTGTAAACTATGCAGAAAACAGATTTTGGAAGCAGCGCTTAATTCTACTTATTAAGTAAAGGCCTACTGTGAGGGACTGGTGAAGAATCATTCTCTTTAGCAAAACACCACATGTTTTTGATATAGTCACTTTTCTGAATTCCATCCATTTTTGGGGTGGAATTTTGGATGATTTTTTGATGACATGGCAGTCAGTTTAGGAGAGAAGTGTGGTATGAAGAGATAAACATTTATCAAGTATTTGTTCTTGCCAAGGCAGGGCTTAACTGAATTGTTCTTTGAAAGGTCCAAATCACCTGAGCCTGAGGGACTTCACAAATTGATAAAGTTCAATGCAAGTTTCAGCTTTGTTGTATCACTGTGGACATTTGTCTGCCCTGAAATGGCACACAAAGTCAGGGCACTGCACAGCTGGAAATGTGAACTGTAAATAGAATGAAAGAGTGCTGATTTTCCAAATATACACTTGAAAGTGCCATTTTGCTTGAGTTCTAAAAAATGCTGAAAGAGAGGCTTGAATTCTGTTTTTTGCAAAATAGAGATTACTGTTTGTTGCTTTATATTATTTTCAGAGTTCCAAAGGATCTGAATGCAAGAGATAAAGTTTTCTCTGTCTGCTGTGTGACGTCTCAAGTTGATTTATATGATGGCAAGCTGGCATAGGGTGAGAAGTGTTCACTGACAGAAAGAAAAACAGTTATTTCTAAGAGAAGGTTAGAGCAGAAGTTTGTTGTTCGTATGTTTTTACAAACCCCCAAGATAATCTGGTCAAGTTCTTCATCCACACCAGGGTCTCCACTTCCTGTCCGTAGCAATTTAGCCCCACAAGGTGTATGCTTCATTCCTGATCTATATTAAAATCTTCTCTCTATGGGGCTTGGTTAAAATACGAAAACTGCACATTTTGGTGAGGGCAGCAGCAGAACACTCTAGATAGTCTTAGAATTTTTTCTTATGAATTTTTAAGTCTTGCTTAACAAAAATAAGTAATTAAGCTGTTTACAGAAGAATCCTGGTGAAGAATTTCTTCAGCTTCCTACAGTGCTAACCATACTGGAGCCCTCATTCAAGAATCTGCTGTGATGTGAACAATGCGTCACAGGAAGAAACACCTTCATAAAGAAACACGCTTGACTGGTGTGATTAATTCCTATGTCTTCATAAAATTCATAACCAAGATAAAACTAACCTGGAACAGTAATGAAAAAATTGTCTTTTTGTAGGGAAAATATGAAAGGAATTTTTTCCTTTTTTAGTTTAAGAAGTCTATGAACAGTGCAACTGTTTCCAGGGTTTTCTGAAATGCAAAATTACATGAGTAAAAGCCAAAGGACTTTTCTAAGCTAAATCAATATAGTGTTGAAATTATAATTTTCCCAGTTAATTCATATGTCTCTCAAAATCAAAGTATGCTCTTCTAAAACACAATGCGTTAAAAAGGAGGAATGAATTCGTAAAGATACTTGAAGTGTCTTCAAGTTATTTATATGGGAAGAAAGCTTTCAGTAGCAGAGTTTGGCAGTAACAACAACAACAACTAATAGTTTTCAGGAAAACAAGTGGACATGAACTTTGCATGTCCAATATTGCACACAACACTCATAAACTTTATGATAGGAAGCACAGCAAAAGGGGGTTTGTCCCTACTACAATTTGTTTAAAATTCTCCCATAAATTACACTAAGCAGAAATATTGGCTTGGATCACAAATCCCTCTCAGGCACTGCCTTATCACAGATTCCTCAAAAGCACTAACCTACGTGACCTTTGTGTGAGTCTCAGATGACTCCAATTATTCTGCTGTGAGCTCTGATTCTTTTACACAGCCTGACCTTAACTTAAAAAAATTGAAGAGGGAGGAGGTCTGGGGGAAATGAAAGCTCTGTCACATGGCCTGTCCACACTTTGTACCCTATGAGACAGGCTGTCGAAATCTTGGAGAGGTAGAGGGAGGGAATTTATCTCCCAAATCTGTAGATATCAAGAGGAACGGAGTTCCACCACACTGGGGTCAACTGTGCAAAAGCACCGTATTTTGACAAAGTCAACTTAAAAAGTGATGGGAGAGCAGAGATAAATGAGAAACAGAAAGTAGGTTACGAAAGGAAGCAGAAATGTGGACCAGGTTATGCAAGAACAGAGAGGTCAAAGCTTGAAGAACCTTGAAAGTTATCGGTAAAATCCTGGACTCAAATCTCAATTTCACAGGGAGCCAATATTATGGTGTGAACAAGGGGTCAGCATGGTAACAGAAGGGGCAGCAGCAGTGGGATGAAAGTGAGATAGGATGCTTTGATAAAATGTGTGTTGCTGATGCAAACCCTCAAATCAATGACACTTCTATGCAGAAATTTGAGGCCAGGTCCAGGTGTCACCTAACCTTCTAAAAGGTTCCAAAAACTTCCACACAGTTTCACAGTTCACGCAGGTCACATTTTGGCAGCTGAATTTAAATAAAGATAGATACCAGAGTGCTATGAACACACAACAGTACACACTTCAGTGTGCATCACTTCAAGGTTTAACTTCAGGATTCTTTTATAAGGGTTTGTGTGTTTTCTACCTGTCAGAATGCCCCAAGTACAAAACTGTCCTCTGCTCTACATGACTTGTTAATCTGTGGCCCAAAATAGCACAGGATAATGGGCAATTCTGAACTTAAGCTTTAGCTGGAATTGGGAGGAGAATCAATTTTCCCTCTCTGTATGAATTTCTATTAATTCAAAGGCTCTTGTCTAAAAACAGACTGAAAAATCAAAATGCATTTATAAACAAGAATAATAATTCAATGGGTAATCAGAGTGCACTAGCTGAAATGCTGCAGTAGGTTCACCATGCTTGCTTTCAATTCTGACCTTACAGGTTTTAGATTTGCAAGTAAAAATGAACTCCAAATCTGAAATTTAAAAAAAATATTAGAAGGAGGTAAAAAAAAGTTTTGACAGTTTCAAAACCTTCTTCTATGGTTTTCTTTAAAAAGAAAAATTAATGAAACTTCCTATTCTGTAGATAGATAATAGATCAACATTTTCTCTTGAAAGGTCTTATGCTAAAAATATTTTCACTTGACCTTGACTTTTAGCCAAAACTCAGACCTTAAAATAAATGACAGAATTTGGGCTTGCATAAGACCCACAATAGAAAACACCTTCCTCCATTGTCAAGCTGTTATCCTCTTACATAAGAGCTGCCCATTTGTGTGAGTAGGAGGTAAATTGCACAGGCACAAGTGCCACATGCTGACAGTTACCCTTTTCCTACACCAGTGTAGGATAATCTTGCTTTTGGGGAAGGTCTGATGAGCCATTTCTATGACTAAACTGCACAGAAGCTGTGTCTGTCAGACATAACACCAGGGCATGGCACTGTCTGGCCTCTATTCCAAGTAGGCTCTGACCGCCTTAGGATCATTCCCCAAAACGTTCAGCTTGGGCAGTGCATCATTCTAGCTTACATAGCCAGGTTTATTTCCTGTGACTACCTTGATGAGGAGGGAAATGCCTTGGGCTCTAAGTGGTGGGAAGCACACTTGCCTAAGTAAAAATGTGTAGACATCACTTATTCAAATCTACTTTTTTTGCTTTGTTATTCCTTTTTTTTGCTTTATTTATCAACCCCTGCTCCAAATAAAGGATTCTGATTTCACTAATGTTTAACTTAAATATGACAACTTCAAAGTTAGGTTCAGCAGTATCTAATCTATACTTTTACTCCATTCTATATCTCAAACTGAGCTTACTAGAGACAGGGAATGTTTATACTGAATTGTCATATCATGCAAATAAAACAAATGGCCAGATTGTGGTTCAGAGTTCACAAATGCTTTGGGAAAGGTACGGAAGATAAAATGCCAGTTTTGCTTGACTAACAAAACGTCATTGTCAGTACTCCCTCCAAAGAAGGAAGAGGGGAAGGATATTGAGGAGACTGCACTGGGTGTGCATTCCACAAATCCTCCCAGATACTTCACTGCAGGTTAGCCTGTCCTCACTCTCTCTGTGGTGGCTGTGTGTAAATAGCTCTGATGTGATATAGATAAATACTGTGAAATCAGGATTACCATCTTTCCACTCATCATAAGATATTAAGAATTAAATAACTATTTTTGAGGAATAACTTATATATCTATTATTTATATAGCTATAATTTGTATATCCCTTTTCCCCCCTTTTTGAGTTAACTTATGACAGTAATACAGATTATGACGGTAATACAATACCAAGCTGACTTGGTTAATGGGATGACCATCCTTGCGCTTCTTGCTAAAGAGTTTAAAATGCTTTTTCAAACATTGTGATCCAACTAATAAAGCAGAAAACAAATTTAACTGTTGAAAGCTATATTCAGTGTGGGAGGCTAGGTGGATTCTTGCTCCAAAATACTTTTAAATGTGACATCTCAAGATCTGTTATAAACTGAAGTATTGTCAAAAAAGAGGTCTTTGAAGAAAATGGGTAGCAATAGTTAGAAATAGTGGAGTTTTGGTTTTTTAAACTAGAGATAGTAGCAAATCAGCCAGAGCATGTGGTGCCCACCTAAGAATTATATAGGAAGTTAACTATGAAAGGAATGAACTATTTTGGCATTCAGTCTCCTAAAATCTCACCCTTGCTTATGGAAAGAAAATGATGCCATTTGAAAAAGAGGCTTGATGCAGGACTAGAGGATATATAAATCTTAGAATCTGACAAGTACATTTAGCAAATTGGTGGTAGTTATAATAAAGAACAGAAACAATGAACATATATATGATTGTTATCATAGAGAAGAAAACTGGTGAATATGCTTACATATGATTTACTGGGTAGGACACAAGCCTTGTGTTTACATAGGGAATTATTCTTTAAAACTGTAGATTTCTTTGAAGGAATCAGTCAACATTGGACAGGAAAATCCTGTTGATATGTTCTACTGGGTTTTCCAGAGATATTTTGAGGGAGTTCTCATCAAGGGCTTTTGAAGAAATAAAGTGCTGTCGCACAAAATGAAGGGTCCTAGCATGTCTAAATAGAAAGTTTGGAGGTAGAAAATAAAACAAAAGATTTGTTTGTTGGCTTTCTGATTGATGCATGAGTGGAAATCCACAGAGATCGTTGCTGAGCTCTGTGCTTTCAGATGCATTCAGGTCTGGTTAAGGGAGTCAGCAATATGAGGTGACAGAGCTTTATTAAACAGAACTAGCAATTCAGGGTAGTTTTGAAGGGTTCTTAGGGTTCTGGCTGAATGACAAAATAGCAGATATAATGGCAGGTGTGGAAGATGTAAACTGACACACCTGGGATTGACTCTGGAATTGACGCTTGGAATTATTAAGAGAAGGATAGGAAGTACTTCGTAAGTCTGTGAGTTAGACATATATTGAAGACTGCATGCGGTCTTATCCCCTGCATCTCAAAAAGGGTAGACCAGAGCTAGAAAAGGTTGATAGGATGCTCAAAGCTATGAAATAGTTTCCAGATGAAGATTGACTATATAAACTTGGTATTCCAAGTAGGAAAAGATTTGCCTGAGGAAGGAGGGAACAGAAATCTATAAATTTTGAGTAGCACAAGGGAGGTAGCACAAACAGGGGCATGGAATAGCAGATTTGACAAACAAAAGCAGGGCTTTTTCACAGAAAGCATAGTTATTTTGTTGATGACATTACCACAAGCATTTGAGGATGCCAGAAGTTTACATGGCTTCAAGAGGAGCTAGATAAATCCACAGGAGAAGAATCCATTAAAGGATGTAGAACACAAAGATGCTGTTTTTGGCTCAGAAAATATTGCAGCTCATAGAGTGCTCGAAGCCAGGGGGACATTGCTGCATGCTTGTCCTCATTTCCATGCTTCCCCAGCCCCTCTTGGCTGCTGCTAGAGGCAGGATGTGGAACCAAGTGGTTCTTCAGTGGGACTACCATCATTGTTATGTC
Organism: Origma solitaria; assembly: GCA_013397895.1. Taxonomy (NCBI): domain Eukaryota; kingdom Metazoa; phylum Chordata; class Aves; order Passeriformes; family Acanthizidae; genus Origma; species Origma solitaria. The sequence goes on along the minus strand of VZRL01000471.1, from coordinate 28,052 downwards.
CCTATGCCTGCTTTCCCTCTGCCACAGCTCAGAAACTCACGTTTGCTCCTGCTGAGGTGTCTGGAGCAGTTGCAAGGGTTGGGGACAGAGGGAGGATATATATTCCCAGCAGCATTCTTTCCCTTGTTTTTCCCACTCTAACAGCAGCCTTAAGGGCTGACTTCCCATCAGACCACCTCTGGTGGGTGTAGCCCAGCTCTAAATACTGATATTTGAGGTGGTAAATTTCCATTTTGTCTGTATTACAAGAAGCTCTGCATGAGCTTGTCCTGTGCTTGGGACCTTTCAGGGCCAGTAGACCTGACCAGTAGAGTCGTTCTCACCTGCTGAGAGATTTTAGCACTCAGCATGAAACCCTTCGGAAAGACATTCAGGAGTTTCCAGTCAAACATGTAAGTCACTCCAGGATCTACTGGAACTTGGCCTGGTTTTACTCAACCAAGCAAAGTGAGGCCAAGCCAAGCAAATACACACTCGTTTTCAAAATATATCCTGAGTCTTCAGGTGCAGACTTGAACTCCAGACAAATAGGAAGTAGCTCCTGTTTTTACTGAAATGGTGTGAATTTTGGGGTAGTAGTATAAACCAGAATTTTTTTGAGGACTGAAATTGCTTGCAAATATGAATCACCTGCAGTGAAATTCAGATGAATAAAGAGTAAAGCTCTTATTATATTGTTATATTAATTATATTTTTAAAAGAATAATTTAATTCCTGAATTTTCTGAAGCAAAAAATGTTTACTTTTAAAATTGCTAGAATGTTTACTTTTGACATTTGCAAAATAAACTTTTTTTAGTATTTAATAAAAGCTCACTGCAAAAGAAAGGTTTTAAAATGAAAGCAAAAGTCATTACAGATTAGCTTGATTTAAAAAAAAATCCCTATTTTTCAAAAAACCATAAAATGTCTGTTTTGATTCAAACTCAACTGATTACATTTTGTTTTCCTTTTTCTTCAGTGACTGAACCAAAAAAACCCCTACTTGTTTGTCTAGTTCTTATTTGGGTTATATTATGAAAGTTTTACAAAGTGATTCGCACTAAATTGAATGCATTTGTAATAAATTATAGCTGCATTTTCCAGCAAGAGTAAATACTATTTTTTATCTTTGCAAATAATGGTTACTGCCCCATGAATATCAATGAGGAAGGATAGAAAGGAGAAGTTCAAAAATTTAAATTTGCACAGTTATTGAAGCTTCTTGTTTTAAGTGCTTAATGCTGATTAATGCAGTTGCCACATTATTCCTTTCTTCTTCATGATCGTTTTGACTTCCTCAGCTTAAGGAAAACATTCAGAAGAAATCACTTTCTCTTTTCTCCCCCCTCTCTTCTCTTTTCTTCTTTTTTAACTGGCTATGGCTTCCCTAATTCTTCTCTTTCTTTGAATCCTTCAATGCTGATAAATTCTTTTAAACTTAAATTTGTTTAATGACTTCATGGAAAGTTTGCTTTGTTGATGCCTTTTAAAAAAGGGAGTTTATTTTAACAGAAGAATAACTGACTTTTTGTGTAATCATTCACTTCAGTGGGTGCTTGCCAAAAGGCCTGCACAAATGAAATGCTGTCTCTAATCTCCCTTGGCCATGCAGAGGAGTGAGCTCCCCACATGCTTATTTGCAAGTTGATTTGAGGGAGACCTGGGAGTGAAGGAAGCTTCCTGGTGAGGCTGTGAATCCCCATGACCCAGAGCTGCTATTGCCTTTCTCCTTGCTGGAGACCTGTCAGGACATGAGGTGGCATAAGTCCGGAGAACGTGTCAGTCCCCACAGACATTATTAGCAAGGGCTTTCTCTCCCCCATGCAGTGCATGGTGTTTCTGGCTCAGCCCCATCCCTTTTCCCACCTTCCCGATGTCTGGCTATCGCGCTGGTTTATTGTTGGTGTGTCACTAATGAGAGATGGTTTTCTCTCACAGAAAACCCCTTGGCAAGTGCATGACATAGGCCAAAACCCATCCTCTCACACCAAGACCAAACAGTACAGCACTCACTGCACCTGTTCTCTTCCCACTCAGAAGAGGGTGGCTTCACTCCTTCCATCCTGTCTTCAGCTCCTTACCCCTCCAATGATGCCCACCCCAGGGGAGTGCTCTGCAGCCTCTCTGTGGCAGGCCAGGGCTTCATCCCATAGCCTGTTCCTTTACATTCATGGATGTGCCAATTGCATTTAGAGCTACAGAGAGGGCTGGTGCCGTGGCCTCTGCTCTGCCATGCATGGGGATGTAGCAAAATGCATTTTCCTTTTGTAAAAGCTGGAGGTGTTTTCACAGATGAAGAACACCTGAAACCATTGCTGTTACTAATCACCATTTTATTGTGTCATCCAAGAACTACATCTCAAAGGAAACTAGACATGATCTACATCTGTCCTAAGCAATTTAAAGTCTAAAGGCCCTGATCCTATGCTGCCTTCTGTGATGTGTGTGGTATGTATTTTCATTAGGTCTTTACTCAGGTTTACCTTCAGAGTTTATCAACCTTTGTCAGGGTGCTGAGAGTCTCTTTAAAGGCAGAACAGCTTCTAGAGAGAGATTCGCAGAGCATGGACTCATGTAAAGCTCCTGAACCGCCATTATAGTCTACACCAGAAAGCTCACTCTTAGTTTTACATTCATTCATAACTGTTCCAAAATATGTGTTGTCATATTTAATCTTCATTTACTTCAATACTTGCTCTCCATAGTCTTTGCATTTTTATTTGCTTCAGTGTTGGTCATTGAGACTTCCCTTTCAGCCCCTAGAAAAGTTCAGAATTTTCACTTTTCTTTTCCTCCTCTTTTCAATGGTGAAGGTTGTCTTTAACCTAACGCACACACTTTTTAGTTTGTGATGATTTCCTGATATCATTTTTTTAAAAGCATGGCATATTGTTGGTGTGGGGAAATATTGCAGGTTTTATTCCCTTGAGTGGTTTTTACCCAAACATATCTATTGTATATCTATATTTGGTTGGTATCGCTGACACGACTTGAAGGAGGAGCCATTCACATGAAATGTCTGTGCAATCAAGTCTTTAGCTACCATCACTGAGAGACATTAAAGTTTGCAATAAGAAAGACATTTTCCTTTCACAACACATTTCCAAACCCAAAGTGGCAGATAGTAATTTTCTGTTGCTGGACTTCATTAGTTTCTGGTGTAATCTCATAAAATGTTGTAGAATTACACCAAGAAGGAACTTAGAGCCCCAACTTGAAATTTCAGTTTTGCTTCACAGCACTATGAATTACAGTTGTTGGGCATGAGCATCAGTGGAAATACTAATTTCTTAAAACTAAGTGTATGTTGTTAGGTACAAGGAGGTCACACAGCTCTGCATACTTTTTTGTGGTTGTTTACCTTAAACATCCAAACAGGAATAGTAGGCCATGCCATAAACATGGAAATACTTTAATGGCCACAACATTGAATGATTTAGTGAAGATTATCTGAAAGATATGTTCACATTTTGCATTTTAAACACTGCCGTATTGTCTGAAAATTCTGGGACACGTCCTTGAACAACTGCAGAGGGTCACTGTCAGAAGCACAGGAAAGTAATGGCAATTTGGAATAACAAACTCCAATTTTCAGTTTGTGAAGGATGATTTTGGTGCATTATGGGTTACTGTGTTATTATGTATAGTACAGTTAAGCTTAGAGGCTTCACTGAATTTGGCAACTCATTAAACAAGGCATATTAGAAGCACAGGATGGGAGACAATATTTTCTGAAAATGTTACTTATAATCTGCAAGACAAGAGTGAAAGAGAAGTACAGAAAAATGAAGCCTCTGAAGATCATGGTGAAGATTAGTGTCTGGGTCAAAAATATAAACTGAATTTTCAAATTCTTAACTGATCCTTTTCTTTATTCAAATCCCAGTGCTATATTCATGAGATTAAATCTAAGCATTGGGAACTGAAAGCTAATTTTTCTGTAATCATAGCTATCAATAACATGTAATGGCCATAATTGCAAATAAATTGGTTCAACTTTGGAACTTTCTGTATAAAAACGGATGAATTTTGCCACTTCTAATCCCACCATAAGCATTTCCTGTGCATTACGCACAATGTTGCTGCCAGCTACATGGAGAACACAGGGAAACTTGCACATGGAAAGCTGAAGAAATTTCCACAACTGTTCCACTATGGGGCTGGCATTGTCATTTTTGTCTGGGTCTAGTGGCATACTAAGAGATTGAGCCAGAACACAAATAATTGAAAACATTCCCAGTACATCTGAAAAAAAAGTAGACACACTCTCGTCTTGCTAAAATATCATTCCCCTGAAAAGAGTAGCACAGTAAAAGCAGTGTCACATTACTTTAACAGAAGCATTTAACATTTTTACTGACAGAATCTAAAGCATGTGGTTATGGAGTGTGAAATCCTCATTAAAATTCCTCAAGGAAAATCAGTTGAATAAATATTCAGTAATTGTCGCAGTGCCCTCATTGCTGTAGTTTTACAATACAATAATTCTCTCCATTGATCAGCTTTATTCTCATGTCATACAGAGGGCTCAAATTCTTGTTCGGGAATTTATAACCCGCCAGGGACAGTTCTGATATTTCTAACTCCAAAGCTGTAGAAATATGCTGCAATAACTGTGGTCATATCATTGAATTCATGGAGCTACCCTGTGTTACTCCGCTAGAGCAATGGTTGTTGCCTCTCCCTGTACACCTTTCCCACTTTCCCCCTTGCATGGTGCATACAGAGGATGTGGATAAGGCAAGTGAGGTTCTGAAATAGGGTGATGAATCAGAAATGGGAAACACCACCAATTTTACTTATCTTGCCCAAGTCGTCTTTGAGTTTCTGCCTTTGCTTGCCTCTAGAGAGGATTTCTGCAGACCACAGTGCACTATTGGACCATGGATTCGGGAAGTGAAGGAATAGGTTACTGAACTAAAACACCATGGGTGTGCCCTCCTTATGAATGACCCTGGGATAGCTGAAGATTTTAAGGAAAACTTCAGTGTCTTGAAGTAAGTCCTAGAATTTTTTCAAAAGTGAAAAGGAGTGGCCAAACCCTGCTCCTGGATGAATAATTTTTGAGAAATTTGATATGTGTGTGTGTGTGTCCAGTATTAACTCCTCCAGCTATTAAATTTAATTAACAGTAATATATCTTTACCTTGGTCCTGCCACTATTTTAAAGTGCTTGGCAGCTCAAAAGGACCAGAGGAGAGGAGAGAGGTATTGAATGCATGTTAAAAGAACTGCTGGCTTCCCTAGTTGTCAAATGATTCTTATTTTGGTTTAACTGGAAAATATTTAAATCCTTCATATCTCCAAGCTGTTATGAAAATGTCTCTGCATGTTGCAGAGTTACGAGTTTTTAGCTATATGACTATAATGACACGAGGCTCTCAAGAGAAAATTCACCAAAGTCTAATTTTAAAATGTTTTTGCTGCCAAAATTGCTAACTCTTTGAACAAGGAAACATTATTAAAAAATCTGATACTCTATGAAAAATGTGTGTTTTAAAAGTGGAGGCCAAACCCCCTTGCTAGAGTATGAAATAGATTATTTTCTGAAGATGCAAACCTGCACTGAATTTTAACTGTTGAATACCAAGATTCTGCCTTTAGTCTGGGCTGCACTACTCCAGAAAGTTCAATAGTGGATATACTGGGATCTGGCTGTCCAAAAAATCGACTGTGCCACTGTTGTGAATTCATACACAAACTGATGTTATGCACATGTGTAAATCGATGAAAGTACTCAATGTATTTTTGGTATATTTTTCTACACATTTTAACCAGAAGGTGGCATTGTGTCATGTCTTTTGCAAGTAAATCATCTTTGTTTTATTTTTCCTTTATAAGACTTGGACTTCAGAAACAACACTAACTCGTGTTTTTTTCTTTTGTTGTTTTGGGGGGATTTATTTATTTTTACAGATGTGATGAATTGTCACTCATGCATGTTTCATCCTCACTGAAAATGTGTTCTTTGCTGACAGTCTGATACTCATGTTATTTTGCTCTCCAGATACATTCCTGGTCAAAACAAATTGAAGAACTTTATCTAGAATACTGCTTATATGTACTCTGTTGTGAAATGCTATTACAGTTCACAGCTATGTTTGAAATAATTTAGAGTGAAGCCAGTAGAAATTACGTTGCATTTATTCACAGCCAGGACAATTGCATACCACTGAAGCACAAATCTCTTTTATATAATGACTCAATGAATCTGTTCTCCTAGAGTAGACACTGTATCTAGCAGATACAGGTCTGTGTAGAAGTCAGAAAGCAAAACAGGCATTGAAATGGTTTGAATGAATGGGGCAGCTTTACATTTTATAAACTGCTTAATCAGAATCCTCAGAGGTTTGAGAAGTATCTGAGTCATGAAGGTCAGCTGTTTTAAAACATGAGTTTGAGTGTGTGTATGATTTTTGAGAGGCACAGGATTGACAGATACATGTATGTCCATGTAGTGCATGGACTCATTTCAATTGTGGGAAAAGATTTCTAAAGGAGATGACAGCCTCAAAAATTCGATCAGTCTCTTCAGCCACCCATTGCGTGCAATGGCGTCTCCTCCGACTCTGTGATAATTTTAGTTGTGTCCTGTGCAATATGAGCAATGGTCCATTAGAAGCCGCACGGCAACCAATTACAAGAGGTTGACAGTTGCTTATCATCTGAACTGGTCCAGCATCCTCCATGCTGAAGAGCTATTTTGCCCATATTCTTAATCAGTCTTTTAATCAATTTTGTACAGGAGTTGCAAATACTAGGCCAACAAACACATTCTGCTGAGCTGCAGGCCTACCCCATACAGGAAGAAAGTATCTGTCTCAAAGTACTGATTTTCAATGGCAATTTCTCTGGTACTTTGCTAGAATATTTTCATATCAAAATGGAAATAGAGCTGTATCTGAAAGTGAAATGTATTTAACTTTTTGATGGTCCCATCACCAGCATCTCTGCTTTTCACATAGGGAAAGGCATATGATTGCATGGCTTAATTCCTTATGTACATATTGTGTCAGGGGCAGTACATAACGACATTCACACAAACCTTTCAAATCCAGCCAAAAGCAAGAAAGTGTAGGTGTCAAAATCAGGAACGCTATTGCCCTAACCTTGTAAAGACTCTATGTACAATATGGCTGATTAAGATTTTAGACCTTCAGAAATGGCAGTTTGACTCACCACAAGGGACTCATAAATGCTTTTGGAAACAGCCATTATAATCATCTCCTTAACCACTGATCGGCAAATCATCTTGACTGTTTGACATACAAATATCCCTGCAGCAGCAAGGAACAAAGACTGTATCACGCAATCAACAGGTTTGCTGTTTTCCTGTGCTGTAGATGGTTGCAAACTATAAGTATCCTCTACAATGTGCAATGCAATCCAAGATATTACACTAATACAGTTAAGATACCTGCAGATACTATACTGCATCAGCTCAAAAATGCTGCCATGGTCAGTATTTATTATTTTGAGGAGCAACTACAGGTATTGCCAAATCCTAGAATCTATGGATTGCGTGCTTTCATTGTATCTCAGTACTGAACCAAACCTTCTATCTGTATTCTGGAGGGTACTGCAAGCACGCAGCTAAGACCTTTCCATTTCTAATTATATATGATGGAAAAGGTCATGAGACAGATGAGAAACCATATTCAGTCAATACCAGACAGACTTTTTCCCCCCACTGATTTTGGAAAGTATTTTTATGGTTAGTAATACTATGGGATACATAGAGAAAGAACAGTAAACTGGTGTGTCTGCAAACATATTTATTTGGCATTTTGCTTCACTGAGCATAGAAGTCATCTGGCCAATCTTAATTTTTTTCCAAGGGACCATCACAAAAAGACCTGTAATACAAAGGAAAAACCAATCTGCAAATGCTCCCTTGAAATGTGGCCTTTCCTGCCTAGTTACAGGATGAAATCGATACACAGCAGCAGATTTGTTGACCTGCACATGAGATTGAAACTATAATATGAAAAACGTAAAATTCTTTCCTGATGATAGGTTTTTCTCTATTTAGATACCAGTAGTGGGAACAATATAATGGCTGTAAGGAGCTGCAGACCCCTGTATAATGTTAGAGAATGTCATGTTGAGAAAGGGCATATGCTCTCTACATCACTGCTTCTTAATCTTCTCAGATTTTCACAAAGAAATCATATTAATCAAATCTGCTTTCAGCTATACGAAAAGTGTAGTTTGAATGGTTCACAGCTTAGGAGGGAATTGAATGTAGAAGGAAACCTCGGATAGAAATAAGCCCAAAAGTTAAAATAACCTGCTGTTGTCAGTATCTTACTTTATCATTCCGAATAGATGTGACAATTTTGCACCGGAAAGCTCTGAAACTGCCACATATTGTGGCTCTGGAGTGGTCCATGAAGGCAATACAGGAGCAGGGGAATTGCCAGATGAAATCAGACTGGTAAGCCATCTGCTACTGGCTCAAAAAGAAAAAACACCAAACCCGAAAAAACATCCTACCCAGAAATACATCAGCAAGGGGCAGAGTTCTGCCTGGCACTGAAAAGACACACTGCTTTTCTATCTCATTCAAAAATCTGCTTTGGAGTTTGAGGAAGGTTGGGCTGCATATGTATGAGGTGAAGATTTTATTCTAGTCTAGCTCCTTTTCCATTGTCCCAGTGGGAACAAAGTGAGGGGGCAGAGAGAGGAAGAGAAGAGGACATCCCTTTGGTTCCATGCAGCAGAGGATGGGTCAGGAGGGAAAGTGGTTGGGCCTCTGAAAGGACCAGGAGAAGCCAGTGTACTCCTCCATATATGGGAGCTGTCTAGGATTCTTCATGCTTTCATAAAACTGGATAACCTTCCAGACTCCCTCTGATATTGTGCCGCCTTCTCATTTTGGGTTGTTTTGGAGACAGCCTTAAACCTGAGGAAATACATTGTTTCATTAAATATACCAGATAAACCTCACAACACTTGTTTGTGGTTTCCTCGTTGCTATTAGTGTTTAGTGTTTACTTGGCACAGCTTTTCTGTTTGGCACCTTTCTGACTACAGAGAGAGACTTGATCTCTGTGCCCAAAAAGTGATGTTCTGATGATCCAGTCTTGCTCTCATTGAAATGGGGATCCTTGCTGCTGACTTTGGATATGAAGAGCAGAGAGGGCATGAGGGTGCGCTCGTTTCCTCTCTGCTGAATTTGAGTATCAGACTTCTAGTTGTATGTTCATCATATCACAAAATAAACTGAGATAGAAATGACAGAATGTTGGTTCTGGCAATAGGATCTGAAGAGCACTTCTCTGTCACTTAAAACAAAAGCAACAGGATTTCTTTTGAAGGCAAAATATATTTAATTCTAGAAAAAATATTCCACAAATAAAAAAGAGGCAGCAATCTAATGAGAACTGTATTTTAAATTGGTGCCAGAAAAACAGAATATTCCTGAGGTCTTTCTGAACATGTCTACTTCTGTCTGGACTCTGGAGAAAATCTACTAATAGCAAAGGCATGACATTAGATTACAACCACAAAATTGCCGTCTTAAGACTGTAAAGAAAATGGGTTAAGTCTATACCATTTCTTATTTGTATTATAATCCCTGCCATAAGAATAGCCTTTCCTGGAATTATTGAAAAGGGAATTCTCCCTTGCTTGTAAATGTAATTTTATTATTCCTCTCACTATATTTGTAAGGATAGCTGAGTATGTTTAGCTTACCACTTTTCAGAATGTTGTCCAAATCTGAGGGTGGTTACTATAAAGAGAATCTAGCATGGGCTAATGATTATTATGCTGTGGTATTTGAAATCAGAAGTGTTTAATTATGTACAACACATGTTAAAGTCTAATTTCTAAGGAGAAATGAGAAATGAGATTTGCAATCTATGGGGCTTGCAGATGCTTAGGATCAAACTGTAAGACCTCTGTCTGCTCTGACTGCTGTTGGTATTGGCCACTTGTGTACCCCATGGAATTTCTTGCTCATGACAGGAAGACAATCTTCAGATTTGCAGGTCTTTTGCTAGGTGGAATAGGATGGATATTGGTAAAACAGGGGAATACATCCATACTCAAAAAGCTAATTCTACAACAATGTGATCTCCTAGAAGAACTGTAGGTGAAGTGACTGAGAGCAGCCCTATGGAGAAGGCCTTGGGGATGATGGTTGTTGAAAAACTCAACCTGAGCCAGCAGTGCACTCACAGCCCAGACAGCCAAAGGAATCCTGGGCTGCCTCCAAAGGAGTGTGGCAGTGGATTGAGGGAGGGGCTCTGCCCTCTGCTCTGCTCTTGTGAGACCCCCCTGGAACACCGTGCACAGCTCTGGTGCCCCAATGTCAGAAGGACATGGAGTGGCTGGAGCAAGTCCAGAGGAGGTCGCAAAGCTGCTAAGGGGACTGGAGCACCTCCCCTTCGAGGACAGGCTGAGAAAGTTTGGGCTGTTCAGCCTGGAGAAGGGAAGGTCGAGTGAAGACCTCATGGCAAGTTTCCAGTGTCTGAAGGGGCCCTACAGGGAAGCCAGAGACAGACCCTTTATCAGGAACTGTGGTGACAGGACAAGGGGGAATGGGTTCAGACTGAAAGAGAGTAGGTTTATATTAGATGTTACGAACAAATTCCTTACAGTGCGGTGAGGGTGGTGAGGCACTGGAACAGGTTGCCCAGAGAAGCTGTGAGTGCCCCAGCCCTTGCAGTGTTCAAGGCCGGGTAGGACTGTACTTGGAGTACAGTCTAGAGGGAGGTGTCCCTGCCCATGGCTGGGGGATTGGAATTTGATGATCTCTAAGGTCCCTTCCAACCGAAACCATTCTATGATTCTATAATTTGGTTGTTTCTTTCAGTAAGTCCCACTTCTCATGATGTTGAGAGACAAGCTACTTGCTGTAGTTAATGCAAAATGTGTACAACACACAGTTTATAGCTGTGAGTCGAGTCTCATGACTGGGGAGCAGGAGAGGCTGTGGGCCTCGAAGTGTAGAGCACTGTTTGCTTTGAAACAATCACTCAGACATAAATGACTCACTGTGAGTTGCTGGAAGTCATGCTGGCTGGCGTAGCATTCAGCAGTCTAACAGCCTCAAGCTCAGTGCAGGAAAAAAAAAAGGCAATTTTTTCACAGAATTCATAAAAAAGTAAAGAGAGGAACATGCTGCTTAGATTGACTTTTTGATGCTATTGAAAATCAGCCTATCTAGAAATTGCAGAAGACAATGTGAGGTGAGCTATGATGTTTTAAAAGGACTGATTGAAGGAGATGATGAAGCTTGCTCACATAGAGTCAAGCTTGCTGGCATATTAAAATCACTGGCTGAAAATATAGAAGAAACCTATTTGATTTGGGAGAAAAGACATTGGTTTAGAATTATTTACATTTTTTTCATGCTACAATCACTGACTTTGGATGTCCAGCTGATACGTGAAGCAGATGAGCAGCAGAGGCAACTTAGCAGAAAACCGTCATTCCATTTTACATGACTCTTCAATTTCCTTTTTTCCCTGAGAAGTGGTTGAGAGCTGAAGCTGCCTCTGAAAAGAGTTGTACTGAGTGCAACACTGCTGGCAGCAGTGGAGGGAGGCTGAACTCATCCAGGTACCATGTCTTTCCAAGCACTTTGTGATGGTGGTGGTGAAGAGCAAAGGGTTTGGGATGTTCTTATTTCAGGTATACCATGTACAGTGTAGTGTGTGTAGATATAGATTCACCAGGGAAATTGACAGTTTCCCCAGGTAAAGTATAATCATAACAGATTGTTATCTCTCTGCATGCTTCCATTTGGACTCACTTGAGCTCTTTCTATAGCAGAGATGACTTGTTAAAGAGATAAAACTATGTGTTCATATCCTTCTTGATGCAGCCCTTGACTCTTCACTGCTCAGCACGAGGTATCAGTCACTTGGCCATTTTATCTGTCACATGGGGACAGCAGAAGGAATTGGCTAATGTGACTATGCTTCAGAAGATTTTGAACTCTCTTAGGTGGAGAAGTGAGCCAGACATAAATTCAGAGGAGGAGGACATAACATGAGTGGACCCTTCTTTGCGTGGGAGTGCTTTGTAAGTCTCCATCTGAGCTGTGATTTTTGGGAAGTCTGATCCTTATGGTAAGATGGACTAAAAAGTGGATACTCATGAAGTATAGAGGCTGGCCCTCCACCCCCGACATTTTCAGACACAAGGTTAGCAAACTTAAACCAGTATCTATTCTTTAGTGATTCAGAATGAAAATACGAAATCCTTTTAGATAGCCAAACACAGTATATTCAACAAGGGAATCAGATGCAGCTCTGATCATGACTGCTAACATTCTCTGTCTCAAGAAGGCTTTCCTCCCAGGCAACTCTGCAGAAAGTACATAGTAGGCAGAGGTCATTTTGTACCTGTTGTCTTTCTTCTGCTTTTTCTCTAAGGAATTGGTATTAATCAGATGCAGGGTACTGTGCTGACGGAGTCTTTGCTCTGACTCAGTGGTGTTCTGATGTTATATTTTTATGCATCTCAGTTTCCATACCAACTGGTGTTGCATACACTTGGGAAATGCCTGCTGCAGACATGGCTTTCTTGCAACTGAAACCTGAGACTCTCTTACATAAACTTTATAGATGTCCTAGTTTATAAATCTCTGCCTATCTCCTCATGCAAGTCTACTTTCCCACCTTCCTTTTTATTCCCACCATTGCAACCTCTAAAATGCCAGGTGTCCCGCTCCTTTTCCAGATACATTCCTGAGTGTTGTTAATGTTTTTTTGCCTTTCTGTTTCCATCTCAATACAGAATTCACTTGTGTCACTTAATTCCAGCAGGGCACCTACCTTGGCGAGTAATATATTAGATTGTTGCCATGGTGTTCTTCACCAGAACCGGGACTAATTTTGGTTCCTTCGTGTACCGACTAAACACAGTACAGTTAGAACAAGTTTTTTCTGTATTCTGAGCAGCATATTATCCTAACCTAAATGCTAAAACTGACTATGTTTTGAATGGCTGGTTACACTTCCTCTTTGTCACAGGCGGCCAGGTTTGTAAAAGGAGAAGAAAAAGAATTGTATGCATACTAAAATTATTGAACTGTGAAAAGAACAGCTCATATAATCCCTGTCTGTCTGTCAGAGAATGGTTGAGTGTCTAGAAACATTGGAGCATAGAGAACATAGAGAAAAAATCTTATGTAATTAATGAAAGTTGAAAATAGAAAAAGTTGTGCAGCCTAGATGAGGTGTTTCTAACAAGTATCAAGGATGGAACTAGGGCTGACTGGCAAATACCAACATTTAGGTAAAAGGGAGAACCCAGAAATTTTGATCTTAAGCACAGTAACTGTCTAAAAGTTAAAACTAAAACATGCAGCTAGGGACTTGCTACAACTTCTATTTGGTTTTCTTGTTGGTCTGTCATTCTCTATTGCTCAGTTTATTTGTTCTATGATATGCCATCCCTTACTGCTCTATTGTGTAGTCCATCACAAAAATCAGGCTTATGAGGATCTTCGAGGGAAAATGATGAAAACCTTTAAAATTTTTTGAGAACTAGATACTAAAAAGTAATTTCTTTGAAAAACCATAGTGAAAGAAAATTATATGTAAACCGTAATTGAGACCAGTCTTCTACATCCTAATGGACATTGTGATTTTTGTTTTTTTCATATGTGCCATATTGTGATAAAGGAAATAACTGGAGGAAGTATATATAAGGGGCGAGAAAAATATTTTGGTTATGATGCCATCTGTCCAATGCTAGCTGACTGCTGAGGCACAGGAAATTGAAATTATTTTAATAGTTTCTGTAATCTTCTTAAATCTTAAATTAAATTAGCATCAGGATTGGCACTTCTAGGCTGAGTTGATGGCTGTGATTATGGGTCCTTCTTGCCTTCTCTAGTTTCATTTATTGTTAGTTGCTATTATATGTTCATTAAAAAGTAATTTGATAAATAGTGGGATTTCCTGCCTGTAAAACAATTATCAGAATGAAGAGTGACGGCAGTGGCTGGGGAATATGCTGAAATTGGTAACTCTTTGTGAAGGCAAAGCAGGGCACAAAATCTTACTATGTAATAAAAAACTATTTAGCATAATAGTACTTCTACTCTCCATACGTAAGTGAAGCAGGATTTTGAGATATCTTCTGGGTTCTAACTCTGTCTCTGCCATGGATGAACATGTGATGGCCACTTTTGTCAATATTTTTGTGAACCAGTGCCGATTAGTCAGGAGGATTAATAGAAGGACAAGGGGACAAGATCATGACACTGTGGACAGGAATTCACAATTCTCTTGCATAGGTGAGTTCTGAGGACTACACTGAAATAATTTTGAGAAATCACTGACTGATTGATTTAAAAATTACAGAGGCCTGCAGGTATCCAAATATAGACTCTGAACTTCATTATAGCATGGACTTACGTGAAGCTATTCAGGACCAGGTGATTTTTAGTGGCCTTTCTGTACTGTTTCAATACCTCTATTCAACTTGCTTAAAAGGTCTCCAATCTCACATTGAGAGTGAGGAATGGTGGAGGAAGCAATGAAAGTTTGGTGAGGGGGAATGGGGGAGCCTGAGAGAAAAAGAGAGAGTTTGTTCAGACAGGCAGAGAGCATATGAGCAATAACTGGGACTGTGTTTATACTGTCATGTTAGCTTAGGATTCAAGGTCACACTCAATGGTTTCCTCATTGCTTGCACATTAGCGTTCACCCTGGCCTTTACTGGCTGTCAGGCAGACCTTGGATCTGACCATGAACACAGCTGCACACACACTGCAAAAGCCTAAATGATTCTGAGGTCTAAGGAAGAGTCAAAATTTATGTGGAGAGAGCTGAAAGAGGCAGGCTGATGGGGGATGAAGTGAGACAAATGATGGAGTGCTGGACAGGGAAGAGTTAACCTCAGGGGAATTCAAGAGAATGCAGGAGAGTAGCCAAGCCAGCTTGAAGGACAGAGGAGGCAGTTGTCTTCTGCAAATGTAAACTATGTCAAGAGGTTTTTTTTGTAATTTCACTGAGATGCAGAGTACCAGGAGCCACTCTCCTTATAGGATAAGCTGGTGTGAAGCATGGAGAGAGCTACTGACACCAGTCAGTCTCTGACAGCTCCTCTGGTCAGCACATAGCCCAGGGCAGCAGCCGCCCAAGGACAATTGTGTTCCAGTCAGCGGGGGAGAGTAATTCTCAGTACAAAGATGAAACAATGGCAACAATCTTCTTTCTTGGAGATCAAAAGAAATAATTCCAGTTTGTACAATAGCTCTTTAAAACAGACAAATATTTCTTTGTAGTAGTTGCAGTGGAAGGAATTAACATAACTCTGAGCACTCTCCATGGACGATGCATCCTCAGAGCCAGAGAACACACCTACGCTGAGTATGATGTGTGCTTGTATGACTCAAAAATAATATTCACAGCTGTGGTGGTTTGGTTCCACAAAGCATGCCATGAGCCTTCCTTTCACACTAGATTATCCTAGACTGCATTGTTCTGGAAGGGAGACATTGAGTCTGGCTCCCTTTGGAGATGCCAGGAAGCAAAAAAAATGTGCATGTGGGGCAGAATCCTACAGGAACACTCACATTCATCTTAGAGGTGGCTGGCTTGTTGCAGTTAATAATTCCTCTCTCAAAATCTGGCTCCTCACCATCTTCATAAACCCTGAAGCAAATATTATAGTACCCTCAGGCCCTCAAGAATGCTTATACAGCAGGAATTTGACTTCTTCCAAATGTGATTAATAAGCTTATTCATTACATTGTGCCCCTTAAAATATCAAGAAGAGAGTCCAGATACATGGACTGAATTGATTCCTGTTTGGTGAGGACATATGTTTGCCTAAACTGGAGGACTTGACATCTCTGATAAACCTATAATTGAAGGAACCGGTGAAGAAACAGTTGAAAGTGCAGATGGGGAAGAAGAATTAGGAGTAGTCAAAGTTTATCTGGACAGAGGTGGAGCAGCTGAGGGTAGACTGAAATAAATGATGATAGACTGAGATAAATGGTGGAATAATAATTAGAAATAAGAAGATTTAGATGAACTAAGCATGTGAAAAAGGAACAGCAATCAGATAGTCTCTGCAGATAGGGACAGGCACCATGGCTACCTACTGAAGTTAAATGGCAGGAGAGAAAGGTTCCCTGTGGCACTTAGCACTGCATGGCCACAGTTACGCTTTCTAGTTAGCTGAATTCTTGAATTTACAGTGGCTGAACAAACATCCAAGTCAGAACATCCAGGAGTTTGCCTATCAGGTGCAGAGGGCAAAATCTTAAAACCAGTATAGACTGTTCTCATGTTCCAATATTTTCCATATCCTGTACTGATTTGATATTATTTTATGAAATGTATTGCAGAGGTTTCCATAGGCCTGATTAATGACTCAGGTTGTGTTAGGTACACTAAAACTAGATAGTTTTCGTCTTCAGGATAGTCAAAACACATGGCAGGAATCTGCAGAAGGAAATAAACACAAGAGACAGTGAGAGACAAATACTGTAGAAATGTACAACTTTTACATTGTAGGTTTAATTACTTACAGAGATGGGACATGTTATCTAAGACACCATTTTAGTCTTCCACTGTTCTGCATCTTTTACAATGGAAAGTATTAATTGGTTGGAAGATACATCTTCTTCAAAGAAAAGTCAGCAAAAATGGTATTTTTCCTTCCTGGAAACTGAAATGGCTTCAACACAAAGAAAAGTCATTAGTTGGCATTCAGTATTCCTGCCCTATTCAAATACTGCCTTTCTGCCTTACTCACCTGAAGGGGCTACACAATACACAGAAGGAGTTGTTTAAAAAGGCTTCAGATGAGACAAGAGGAATAAGAAATAGGAATAATAGTAAAAGTCCTTAGCAGAATGTAGGGATGGACAAAGGTGTGCAGTGAAAAAAAAAAGAGTCATAAAATGGAATTTATTCCCTTGGAAAGTGAACCTTATAGATGATACTAAAGAAGATAGGACACTTTGGAGGCAATTTGGAGTAGCAGAGGGAATTTTATATCTGGTGAATACAATTCACAGTCTTTTTAAGGACCTGAATAATAATTGGATGGTGAGAGAGAAACATTTCTTCTCACTATGAGGTCATTCAAACCATGCTAACATACTGGCACCCTGTGCATGTTATGGGATTGCTTCTTAGTGAATACTGAATAATTACTCTTACCACTGGAGAGATTAATAGAATGAAAATTAAGCTTCTCTAAATGCAATCTTGATTATTAGGGCTCTGTGTTGCGGGGAATGCATTGCTCAAGTGTTCCAAAAAGTGCACAGTATGTACTGTGTTATCAGTATTTTAAAAGTCAAGAGTTTGACAGGAATTTCAGCATTAAATGTAATCCCATATGAAACACTCTCCAGGAGCTAATCTATTGCCATTTCCTGTTTATATAACCAGATCAGCCATATTGAATTAATAAAAATGCATGGCAAATCTTGATGCACTTAGCAAAGCATATACCACTGACACATCCTTGAGTAGCCTACTGGTTTATACAACATGTTTCTTTTGTCCCTGGCCTAGCTCTTGAAAAGTATCTTGTTTTAGTGCTTAGCTCAGGCACAGAGCTACACAGAGGGGGCTGTACCTCTCTCATGCTCAGATTAGGTCCTGGGACAGTACTGTTGCACCTGCACCAGCACAGACTGGACTTTTCATCCCAGTAGAGCTGAGGTGTCGTTGTGGAGGGTCAAGGATCTGGAAATGCTGAGCAGAAACACATCCATTCGGTGCTTTCCCCTTCAGTGTCAGGACTTCTGAGCCTCATACTGGCCAGTGCTGACCTGCTGCCACCCCTCCTCACACTGTGAGAGGGAATTGTTGTTTCCTATGCAGTCCTGAGTGAAGACACAGAGCCAGCACAGATCAAGTGGTGTTCCCCAGCCCTTCTTGGAGCAAGGGGGACATTGCATATTCAGCCGGAGTCTGACTTCAGTCCTTGAGAGATTTCCACGCTTTATCTTCTCAGCACATGTTTTCCTATTGGAGTGATGCTTTCTGACAACTATTTCTCCATTCAAGCCAACAGATACCATAAGGACCCGGTCCCACCAAGGCATGATCCACATTTTAGATGTGGATTGTATGAGCTCTCAACTTGCTCAGTATAACCTTCTGAGCTCTGTGTCAGCACTGGCCAAGTCACATTTACACTGGATCTGTGGCTGACTACTAGCACTTATGTTTCCTACATTTTTCCATTACGTATAGGACCTGGTATCCTGGACCTCCTTCTGTTCAGATAATGGAGTGTTAATAAAGGTCCTTTTCTGTAATTTGCATTAAAAAGGAGACAAACTTTTTATAAGGAAAGTACATATTTATTTTTCCCTCATGAATTTATAAAACAGAATGGGGTCAGACCCATATTTAAAAAGTAATAATGAAGAATACAAGAAGAATAACCATGGAAAAATAAACTCTGAAGTCATTTGGGAGGAAGAGAGACCAGGGTAGAAATATCCTGTTGTAACTGTTCCACAGCACCATACAACTGGTAAAAAAGCATTCTTTTAGTTAACATTTATTGTTAATACTCAGTTGCCCAATGTTTAACTCATTCTTTCAACAAAGTTTTGCAGTGAAATTTTTAGTTTGTTTGTTTGTTTCTTTTAATTTGAAAGGACAAACCTCTAAAGAAGTACGTGAAGAGCAAGCAGTTGAACTTATAGGATGTTGTGTGTCATTGGGTGTGGTGCCACTGTGACTGTTCTGAGAACTTATATGGTAGTGAATTTGTCTCAGATAAAGACCAGCAGATGTCCATGATTCTCTCACAAGTGTCCTCATCAGATTTGTTTCTAAGAACTTATTAATACATTTTAAATCTTAATTAGTAATGAAAAAGTTGTAATGAAATATTGAATTGCTTTGCTTTCATGTTGCAACTACAAAACAACTTAGCCTGTCAATTGCAAGCAAAAAAGAAGGGGAAATTTTCAACCTTGGAAGTTTTGCCTGACATGTTTTTTGTTTTGAAAGATGGGGAGCTACTATCAGACACAACGGGCTGGAGATAAAGGAACCCTGCATAACTATGTAGACACCTGCTTTTCCGAAAAGTTTTTTGTATTTGTCTAAAATTTTAGTCATCTGTCATTTAAATAACAAGGATTAGAGCTTTATTTTGATTTCATTCCAGGAAAAAAAGCAAGGATTTTTAAGCTCAGAAGCATGCCAGGTTTTCTTCAAAGTAGCCATTGGTACAAAATGAGAAGTAATAACCAGAAGTCCCTACTTGGTAACACAAACTTGTTTTTATTTTGACTAGATATTTTTGAAACAGCAAATGCTTATACACAAATTGGGATCTGTACACATTGCAAAATCTTTTGAAAGACTGGAAGAAGATAATATCAAGCGAGTATGAAAACAAGGTATTCAAAAAGTTGGTACTCTCATGACCATACATCTTTTCTTTTACCTGTCAAAAATGGGCTAGCTTGGTAAGAAATTGACTGATTGTTTTCTGAGAGTTCATGGGATTGCTGCAAAGTACAACTTGCTTTCTTTAAAATTTTTCTCTTTTTATATCTGATCAAAGCTAAGATTATGGATGAGAGATTTCAGTCATCCCTACTAGCCCACCTCTTCTCTTGTTATTCCATATGTCATTGCCATTCTTTGGAGCATTAGAGCTGAAAGTAGATTAGGGCATCTTTCAGAGCTACCAGCAGAGGTAAACCCTCTAGATCTATGTAGTCCTTCAAATGGCTTTTCAAATGGCTCACAGTGATGCTGAGCTTTCTGCCCGCAGCTCGTTTTTTGTCTGCCAGCACAATGTAGGTCTCTGGATTAATAGCAGTTGCTGGAGTGCTGCAGGAATCAGAAGAGCATCTGTCCTGAGGGAAGGGTGAAATGTTGTCATCATGATTATAAACACAGTTTTGAACAATTCCATGAAATTACGGGGGAATGGATAATGGTGATAATATGGTAAAGAGCCACAAACACAGAAATTTTTGCTGGTGATGCCATTCGCGATTCCCATTTCTTTTGATTCTGTGAAACTTGGTTAAAATTTCCAGGTAAGCGGAAGTTCTGACTCCAGTTTACACTCTCTTCTCAACACAGGCTATCCATGCAGTCCTGCCATGGGCTGTCTATAGCCTGTGGCATACTAAATAACTGTGAGAGCAATTTTATTTTTTGGATGACTGTGGTACAACCCTCCAGTTTCTGACCTGGGGCTGCCACACTGCAAATCTTTGCTCCTTAGATTGTCCATACTCATTACATATACAGAAGGCAGATAGTGGAGAAGGCAGAGATTGGAAGGGTCTAATGCTGGTCACACAAAATATGGAAAAAATTGGGGGTGAACCATGAAATTTTCCTTGAGAGCAGTGTCTGGCAGTGAGATCACAAAAAGCTGGGCTTTTTTAGGGTTTTTTTACCCTAATAAGGATTAACAGTACTTTGTTCTGTTTGTTCTGTTCCTTATCTCTCATGATGATTGTTTCTTCCTGATTGCTTTTTTAAAAATCCTGTGATGGGTTGAATGTTATCCCAGTTCTTATGACTGTACTTATTACTGTCAGGCACAATATTTTTAGATAATGTATAATCACATTGGAGTTATTTCTGCATTCAATGGCTTTTTCTGTTTCAATAATTTTGTTTTGCACCTTACAGAGGCTGTTTTCCAACTCTCTGAACATCCCTGCATTTGACGGCACTCCATTTAGATAACTGCACAATCATTCCACATCTCACTGTGATGGCAAGTCTCTGGAAATTCTGAGTTAGGTCTGCCTGCAGGATTAACACATGAAAGAGCTGCCAGGCTCTTGCTGAGTGCCTGGAAACAGAAAAACATCTACTATCCATCTCCTGAATGTTGCCTAGCACCTTGTCCTTTTGGAGCTAGAAGACAATATGTTAAACCCTGAGTAACATCCTGCATCAATTTGCATCGGTGCAGCTCCACCAGAGGTGACTCATTTCCATTCCTATAACTGATGATGATCCAGTTAGATGTGATGGCCCAGGTTCTTATTTCAGTCAAGGGCTATTACAGGGCAGAATGGGTGAAGTGTCCAGGACATAATCAAGAATGATTTCCTAGCTGCCAAAGAATTGTCTGGAGCCAATGCTGGGAGGCTGCGTAAAAGTCCCTTACAGCATTTTCCATGCTGTTTCTCATGCTTCAAAAGTCAGATCATGATTTTTTTTTTTACCTTCAAAGAAATGGAAAAGAAAATAAAAGTTTGCTCAATACTGTACTAATTATATATATATATGTGTAATGTGAATTATCTCTAATAATTGCAGACAAGTAGGGAATGCCTACATCAGTATATTAACCATCAATAAATGAGAATTGACAGTGGATGCATTGTTGGCTGCTCCACACATTTTTGAACAAGATTGCTGTAGTTAAGACTGGAAACATTCAGGACAAAAGGGCAAGCACTTTTGGTGGGAAAGCATCTCTAGAATTCTATTTGCTCTTTAAATTGTCTTTTGAATAACTTTGTAGATCACTATTTTAAGAGTAGGTTAATCATTATTTAATTAGAAGATAAAGACAAAGAAGAATCCTGTTTATAACTCTTAATCTACTAAAGTCATTATCTAGCTAGCAGTCCTGAGAGAATATTCAACATATTGAACTGATTTGTGCATGCTTCTTTAGCTCTTTATATCTTAACTGCATATAATCATTCCCAGCTCTGTCATGGTTATCATGGTGGAATTTCCACTGAAGTCGATGAACTCTGAGTGTAAATTGACTGCAAAACAGTGACTGGGACAAATTCTCTTGTTATCTGAAACCTTTGAAATGCCACTGGCTTCAGTGGAAATGCTGGAGACATGACTGAATTTGGTTTAATTTTCTGGTATTTATTCAAGTTAATGCCTTGAAGACCTGGATTTCTCTCATTTAATTTTAATATTTTGAGCTGAACTTGACAAATACCGATAAAAATAGTGCCTTTAGGGTTTGATTGAGAAATCTTTTTGTGACAACTTGAAAGATGTCTGTTAGCATCAGCAAGCCCTTGACTGAGCTTTTAGTGGCCATAGAGGAAAGGTAATTGAAAACAACCATCAGCTAATAGGGTGCTTGAAAAATGGTCATTTTTTTCATGGATTTTTAAAAATACTGCTGAAGTTTATTGCATTCAGATTTGTGCAAAATACAGCTATTTAAAATTCAGATGAAATTAAACACTGTGATTTTTTTCCATGCAATATTCAGGCCACATTTTCTGAACTTTTCTCTACAGGAAAAAAAGAAAATAAGAGAAGGAAGGAAGGAGAGCCCCGGAGCAATCAAGAAGATGGCCAAGCAATCAAGAACATGCCAGCCCATGCTGAATATGGGCATATGCATTTCCACTTGAGATATAAGAAAACCCATTAATTTCCCTCTAAAGAAGCTTCAACAATTATTTAAGAGGGACTATAATGCTGTATTTCTGAGGTTCCCTTCCCTTTTCTGCTCTGAATTGAGACTGAGAAGAGAAAATCAGGTGTCTAGCTGAGTCCTCTTTCAGCAGGTGCTTCGATTTGAAATTGCAAATTAGCAACATAAAGTATTTAATTTAACTGAACTCGTACAATGAAGCTGTTGTTGCAATGCACTCACACAAAGGATTTGAAATGCAGCCTTGTGCACCCAGGCTCACTGAAAAAGGGGAGCACAGGATAACACATGGAGTTTCTGATTCAAGATTAAGCAGTGCTGGTATAATTCACAGCAGAAAGGATCCCTAAATTTATGGTTAAATCACTGGTGACTGCTGAGTGTCAGAAGAGCTCTTTCCCCCTTACATTTGATCCAGCCATGGGCTGGATCTGCCTCTCTGAGGGCAGCTTCTTTCTCCCTACTGTGAGAGTCTCCTACATTGATTCAGGATCACATGGAGATACAATGTGCTAATCAAAAATTTAAAACCTAACACTGTGTCTGGTTTGACCAGCAGGCCTCAAGTTATAAAAGCCAGCATGTATGCACTAATTAGCTGACATCCTTAGGTCAGGCCTGATTAAAATCTTGGAGGAAAAGACACAGATTTTGCCAACATTAATGCAAGGAGGAAAAGACACAGATTTTGTCAACATTAATGCAAACTGCCTCCCTAATCCAGACTTCTCTCGGTCACCCTTTCTCTCCCCTCCTTCTGACACCTGAGTGTAGCAGGCATCTCACCTGCTCAGGGCAGCCAGGGTACCTGTGTTGTTCCAGGTTTAGACCCAGTGAAGCTAAATACTTGTTTACACTCAGAAATTAAATGGGATTAACTGAATGGTATGAAGTGAGCGTGCAACAGCTGCTTCAGAATAGATCCACGTGTGCGTAACCCTAATCTCTTCCAGCTGGCTGTGACATCCAAAGGGACGTCCCCAGGCAGCTGAAGTAGCGTCCTCTCTTGCCATGTCTCCGCTGCGCCATCTCTCTGGAGCAGAATTACAAGGGTTCACACTGGCCAGCTTTTGCCAAGATGAAGGTTTCCTACTTGTTCATCCTATTTGGCTTTTTTTCTTTTCTCCTAGCCAATTTCTTATCCATAAGCATACTTTTGCCTTGTACTGCATGATCTCTTAATTTTGTCTAGAGCCTCTTGGGAGGGACTTGGTCAAAGGCTATTAAAAAATTAAAAGAGTTACATCATCCTGCTCTCTTATCTGCTCTTATTTTAACATACCCAAAATATTCTATTGGGTTGAGACAAGGAGCTGGGGTAATGAAATAGAGCTGGCAGTACCACTGAGCCCCTATAGAGCAATATCTTCAGTAATGCTTATTGAATGCCATTTAGTTAATTAATGACAGAAGGATTTTTTAGATCTTTCCCAGTTTTTGTCCTGGTGGCAGTCTTATTTTGACATTTTCCTTGAATGGGTCACAAGTTGCTTGAACAGGGTGACTACTAGAATGAAAAAAGGATAGCTTTTTAGAAGTAAACATCAAGAACATTATTATTTTTTTCCTGGCAGAATTTAATGACACCTTTACAGCCAATTACACATTTTTCCATTCCATTCCCTTTTCTGTCTTACACCTTTCTTTTTTCTCTTTCTTTGGTTTTTTTTGTTTGTTTGGTGTTTTTTTTTTGGTTTTGGTTTTTTTTTTTTTTTTTTTTGCTTTTTTTTTGTGTTAAAGCACTGGGGCCCATAAATGAGGAAAAGATAATGTTTTACAATCAATGCCCATGGAGCAGAGAGCTAATCTGAACTTAACTAAAAAGTCAATATTTAGGTGTACCTTATCAGTGGAGAAATGTCAAGTGCAGAGATAGACATGAACAAATTTCCAACTGATTTCTCTTTGCAATGCCTCAGCGTTCAAAGCTTCATAGAAGAATTTCAACATCAGATAAGACAAAACTGTTGTTGAAAGAAAACACATAGCAAATGACAAACTTGTGGCTGCAGAGACTGGAGTTTATGAAATGAAAACACACGTCAAAAAAGCATTCTAATCTCTTCTTGCACATTCCATTGGTCACCTTCCAGCCTGTGTGATGCAGCAGTTGATAGTTAAGCACTGCAGGCAGTCTTTAAGAGATAGCAGCAGGAAATGTTTTTTCGCTGAGTGAAGTCGTAATTTGCTGCCACCCAAAACAAAACTGACATAAATAATTTTGAATTCTAAAATTGCTAAGGATTTTGATACACATGTGAGGTACTGACTGAGTATTGTGCTGCTTTGCAATAACAAAGTTTGCAGCAAACAATTTGGTAGCTAAAAATTTGTTTGGTAACTTATGTGTCAGGTCACAATGGACATAATTTCTACTGCAATTAATTTAGCTGTCTTGATTTTTGTGAAGGAACAGCTAATGGAGTTACACCGGTAAAGAATTTAACCCTTGGCTAGAAATCAGGACTGTTTTGTTTATTCCCATTGCCATTCATTTCATCGGTGATCCCTCAATTTTAAGATGTGATGACCCACATCTCTCAAGCATGGTCATGTGGCTTCCCAGAGCAGATGGTAGAACACTGTTTTTAAGAATGGTCGTAGCCCAGGAATCCACTAGGTTTGTTTGGGTATGTGTCTATACTGCTCTTTGAGGATGGGAGGGAGGGGGTGGGTGAAAGGTGATCTGTGGTGTGCAAAGCTACAGTTGTGCCACTTTATGCTCTTCAGAAATCTCCTTAGAAAAAAAAAAAAAGGCATTTTGAGCTACAAAATGTTACTAAAAATGTTGGTAAAGACCCAACAGGGAGTAAAAGTAACTGCAGGATGAGCATTAATCAAAGCTTAAACATAACAGGAGAAAGATTGTTAGGGACTCTTCAAGACAGAAACAGTGATGGGAAAACTCCAGAAAATAATAGCTATATTGGGATTCTCAGAGCTGGAGTTCACTCTTACACCAAACATACACATTTTGTTCCAGATTTCACCACTGTTCTGAGCATTTTTGAAGGAGTACTGATGTCACCAGACTTCCCAAGGTTCCCAGGTATTTCTAACTTTTAAAATTTTGGAGGAATGCCTGCCATAATTAAAACATTAACTTTTACATTGCAAATGTTTTTATTTAATGAACAATTAATATTCATGATGAGATTAATATGGGGGAAAAAGACAATAAAGCCTCTTGATTAAGTTTTCAACAATGTTTGTGGAAATATTTCACTAATGAGTCAATTTCTTCTGAAATGGAAAGCATTTGAGATTAGCAGTGTCTGTATGTGCACTTTATCAAACAAACATCTTGGAAATGTAGACAGTTTATATATTATTGCTTCTCTACTGCATCTTCAAAGGTATTTATACTTTGGTACCTACACATAGCAGAGCCAAAAAGTGAATTAACTTGTTGGACAAATAGGGGCTATATTAAAATTAAACTATTTTAATGTAAATTAACACTGAGATTTTCCTCAGAGTTGAATATAAGGTGAATATTTTATAAATTAATAAAAACATTGCATTATTTTCTCAGCCTGGTCACTCATATGACAAAGTTTTATGAGCACTGAATCACAGCCTTTGCTGCTTGGGGTCACTGTTATTTTATGTCCAGTTCATGAGAAGCCTGCAGAAAGATTGTTACACAGTTGGCACTGCAGTTTGCATGTCCTTTCAAGATAACCAAAAAGCCTTTGTGGTTCTGAAGGGTATCTTCTGTTCTTACTCTCCTGCAAATGATGCTAATGTTTATTATCCCACCTTGGTTCCATTGGACATTTTGGAAAGTTTGGAATCCTATGGTTGGGGCGTGGGTAGTAAGGTGTCACTCTCAAGGATGAATGCAGGATGTTTGGAAAAAGTAGGCAGGAAAGAACAGGGAAACTTTTGCTCCGTATAAAGAAGCTCTTTTTCTGCACAGAGCTCCAGTGTGAGAGCAGAGAAGAGTTTGCATACATTCTCTGGGTCAAAATCCGAGAGGAGGGTCGCTGCTGATGCTGTGAAGGGGTCTGATGTGGGCTGCTGACCCTGTCCAGTATCCCAACACCATTCACTTTGCTAACGACTTACACCATCTTGTACATTTGGTAGTCAAAAGCCTATGAGAAGGCAAACTAAATTCAGAAACTAACAGGTTTTTCCAGCTTCCTGTAGAAATAGTGGAGTTCTTATATCTAGTGAGCAAAATATGTGGCTGAGCTTTGTCTGTTGACCCTGGATGTCTCCCAGTGACTTATTTCAGAGACTGCTGCCATCACATTCATCACCGTATGACAAGCTGTATCAAAGAGAGAGAAAGGTTGCTCAATCAAAAAACGGGCCCTCCATCTGGACTGGCTTTAGCTGCACTAGGGGAAACACAGCCAGAGTGGAAGAGATTATCAGATATGTGTCTGCCTGGTTTATCTGTGGAGATTTCTTTTCTACACAGATGCCAGTTAAGGAAGTTCAGATTTACAAATTCTATGTGGGTCAACTTATCACTTTTTCCCTGAGCTAAAAAGTTTGTCATTTAATGTAAGCCAAAGATACAGAAAATTTGATAACTAGTTGCAGTCCTGGTATAGGAACATGTTTAACAGGTAGATTTAACATATTGCTTTGTTCCTTGGTCTTTCTATCATGACTTTAAATCTGATCCAGATTGTATTGCAGTTGAAGTGGAAATAAAAGAATTGGAAAATATTACTTGTGGATTTTTGCCTATCAAGAACTGCACAAATCAAGGTCAAATAAATCATATTTTCAAATTCTATATAATTTAAATGCAGAATTTCACTCATTTAGAACTTCAGTATGCTTCTTCATCTGCCTGGGTTTATTTTATAAAAAACATTCTGTTTTGATTTCCAGATACCAAGAAGTGGAGAATCCTTCATTTTTCTTGGCAGCTTTATCCAAGGAGTAATCACCCATAGCTCTTAAGAAAAGTTTCCTCTTCCGAGGTCTGTTTCAACCATTGGTCTTTGATCCATTTTTCTTTGGTAGGCTAAGGAGCACATTATTAACATCTGGTCAGTACTTAGAGAATAGTGTCAGGTAACTCCTGCATCTTTCTTTTGACAAGCCAAAGAGATGAACTTCTTTAAACATTCTCAACAAGGTATTAATTTAAAGCCTGAAGTTATTTTTGTGGCTTCTCTTTGTAACATGTCCAAATTTCAACACCCGTTTTCTAATGTAGATACCAGAAATGAACTTGATATGCCAGAACTGATCTTGCCAGAGCTGCTCGTAAAGGCAGAACGTTTTTATGCTCTCAGCTCTTCTTTTTTCTTTATCCAGGTCTCAAAGAGCCCTTTGGATGCCGCATTGTACAGACTCCTCATGTTTACCCGGTAATCAATCATAACTTACAAATATGTAGCCACTACCTCCCAAAGGTCTCATCCCCTCCAAGTACAACCTCTGTTCTCTGTTCCCTGCTCTCTGACTCCCTGACAGCTCAGAAAAAGCTTTGGATGCTGAAGAAGTGGTCTGGGGAGTGGCACAATTGCATGCTCATGCATGTGTAGACCAAG
>VZRL01000469.1:0-47463 GCA_013397895.1 Origma solitaria | reverse complement strand
TCTTCCCTCACAGGAGACAAAGCCGTCAGCCGTTTTGTTTTTCCTTAGCACTTGACCGGTGGAGGTTTTTCCCTTCCCCTGGCATTTTTGGGTTTGTTTGTTTTGCTGGGGGTGGGGGCGGGTGCGTGTGTGTGGGTAAGCTTCTGAAGGTTCAATACCTAACATTCATTTCTTTTGTGTTGTGTGGGTTCTTTGTCAAATAAACTTTTTCACTTTTACCAATCAATATTTATTTCATATCAGCAGGAAGGGGTTGCTAAAACCCCTTTTCTTACAGGAAACACTCATTCCAGAGTGTTTTCTCCCAAAACTTGCCTCTAAACTGAGACATTTGGAAATTCTTGTCATATTTTAGATCAACTCTGCAAATTTAAGTCTAGCTACCACAGTAAAGGCATTCTTAATGGGTTAGAAATATCTGCTTTAAACCAGAACAGATATTAGGAGACTGAAAACAACAGGATGAACATTCTTCAAAGGTTTGTAACTACAAAAATCAGTCAAAAGAAGAAGAGAAGCACATGGTGTCAGCATACCAGACTGTGAACTATTAGACTGCCAATGATACTGATGAACATGAAGAAGAATCAAAGAATAATCTAAATTTTAAAAATGTATACATGCAACTACATCCACTTAAATGATTGGAAGATGTGCTGCAGGGACAGTGAAACAAATCCTAGGAGAGAAAAAAGATTTGGACAAGCACGAAAGGTGATGATGCTGTGCTGTTCACCTACTTCTGCAAAAGCAAAGAGATGCAAAGGAAAAGTCCGTATGAACTTAACAAATGCTCCCCTGGGTTACAGGGGTACAGAAAGAAGCCTCAGTTCTCTTATTAGTTCTTAATGTACAACTACCAGAACATAGCACATAACAGAGTGAGATTAATCTTTTCCAAGTTCTGTTTTACAAAAATTTAATCCTCTCTCGTATCCTCTCACTGTCCCTGAGGTCATCTACATCTCTTTTCCAGCATCTGTCTTGTTCTAGCTGATAATACATTTTAAAATTGCTTCAGTTGACCAGAGGTTGTGGGGATCAAACATACTCAGTGTATGTCTTAGCAAAGTTTGAAGTGCTGAAAGCTATTCCTGGAAAAGAATGGTCATGATATCTTTAAATTCAGCAAGTGAAATTTAAAAGGTGGGGTTTTCCTTTTCAGCTTGAAAGAAGGAAAATGAGACAGCGAAAACGGGACCAAAGCTCTCAGAATCTTATATTGCTTTTGCAGAGGTCTCAGGCAAAGCCTAAACATAAAGCACCCAGAAAAAGGGTGTCAGCAAAGCATGGGTCTTCTGACCAGCCCAGCTGGGAGGTTTACCATTCAACAGAAAGTACCAGAGTGCAGCCATCCTCACAGGTATGTCTGAAACCAGGCCACTGTCTATCCATGCACGTACCTAAACGTGAGCAGTGCTTTTGTTAGCTAACACTGCAAAACACTAGAGAATATATAAGCAGATGGTACTAATTTGTATCTAATTTGTTGAGGGTTAGTAGGTAGTTTTACAGTTTCTGCATACTTTGAAATACACAGTACAACAACTGTATAGGCATCCTTCAAGGCACACTTAACAAACCTTAGGTAAATACAAGGCTCGCAGGATTTTGTTGTTGCTGTTGCACAATACAGAACGCTCCCTGTGTTGGCGCCCATGAGATGCTGCTTCTCCCACCCCCCACAACCAGCGAGGCAACCATGGGCATTCCAGCAGACAAATCCTGGGGCTCCTTCAGGCCTTGTATGGAGACTCCTGCTCTTCAAAGCCAACACACTGTACCTGGCACATTGACGTATAGTGCTGCAAACACATAATCTGCTAGCATTGCAGGGGGAGAGCCAATCTCATGCATAAAATGCAAAACCCATCAGATCTCTATGCATGCAAGCTAACTGGGAAAGCTCCTCTAGTGCCTAGGCAGCTGCCAGCATTACTGGAAACACTGCAAAGGATATTTACAGAAGATAAAGCCAGAATGTAAAACAAATTATGAGAAAGTGCCGACTTCTCAACGTCAAACAAAGAGCTCACAGCAGCAAGCATGCATATGAGTGGGCCTCTGGATTCACTGGCACTTGGTTGACTTCTTTTCAGAGTGAATTCTTGGATTTGTCACTGCTGTTTTCCTTTGTCAAGAGCCAATAATATTGTTTTGCTAATGGTTTATGCAGGAGTACTGGAGCCAGCAGCTTGCATACTGGTTGCCTTTATTGGTCTATTAAAATGAAATGAAGTAATACTAAAACTTTTATAATCATTTAGGTTATTTCATTATGAGTTCAGGGCAGAAAAGCAACCAGTGGTGTGTAATACAACTGAGCAGGCAAAGTATCTGCCCCTCACTCTAAGGAGAAATCCGTATGGACTGAAGAAAAAATCAACAGTGGGAAAAAGTTGGTTCTCCAGTGTTTCTGCCGGTCGAAGCAGCTTCTTGCTGTATTTAACACCACAGAAAAAAATAAAAGGGAAATAAATTCACCAGAAGTAGAGTTTGATAGAAAGTATGCCAGGATGACTGCTGTTGCACATTTATCACTGGCTGCCTCCAGAAGCCCGTATCAGGAACCAGGACGTGGCTACACAACCACTACACAAAAAGGGAACAGGGACTATCAAAGCATAAAACAAAAGACACAACAGAAAGCAAGATGCAAAGAGAGGGTAAAAGCAAACAATGAAGCAATGTTTCCTGTCCTGACATCGGCTTCCAATACAGCCACTTAACTGTTGCCATGTTTTGCATTCAGGGCACAGAGTCCATGGCAGGACCCGCAGATAAACAAGGGAGGAAACTACAGGTGTCTACTGAAAGCCTTTCCCAATGTTTGGGAAAAAGGCAGGACAAAGGAGGCCTATCAAGAACTTCACAGATTTATTTGAAGGCTAGGCTGGATTTAGGAAGAAAATGCTAGGACCAGGAAAGCAGTATAGGGATAAGCAAAAAGTCTTAATTCTGACTACCTATTTATGTTTTCATCCAAGCAGCAGCAAAGCAAGACCATCTTGCAGCATCAGGAACATCAAGGAAATCATCAGATGCATCAAGGAATGCCACATCAGTTTACTTTGCAAACAACCACACTAAACATTACTATTCATGTCCCTATGTTTCTGCCAGTCTTCCTTGGAGTGTAGAGGCAAAAAATACCATGTACCCACAATGACTGCATTAGTCTTGCAAGCCTACAAGTATTTTTATTTGGGATTTAGTTCTCAACAAGTCACTACTGGCATTCCTACAAGAACTGCTTTTTTTTTTTACATTCCATTTACACTGACAAGTTTGCTACATGATTTTCTGGCCCCACGTGAACAGTCAGAACTTCATTTTTGCAATAGGCTGTCAAATAATAATTTCTCCTCTTTTTTTAAGCTCTATCAAGTGACATTCTTGAATTTGTAGAACAATTTTGAAGAGACCTAGGAACTAAAAAGAGGGTTGGTGGTACAATATTATTTTCAATTCATAACAAAATGAGTAAGCATACCCATAGTTCAAATTCTCAGAAGAATTTAGAGCTTGGACTGAACCAAGATTACTGGGCTTGAATTTCGCATGTCATTCATTCAGCTAGCTCAGGTCTAAGGCACAGCATTAAACCACTCTTCATTTACATGACATAGAAAGCACAGATCACTGACTCTAAGTTTCAGGTATACTTAAAACTGCCCTCAAAAAAATATGACTAGCCCTGCATCAGCAAAATGTAGGTACACTAAAATATAAAAAGACATATGTGAACCAAGCTGCATTCATTTGAATTGAAAAAGAATGGGCAAATGGGAGAAGCAGCATGTCTCTGAGAAAACAGCACCCAAGTCCTTGTGGTTTTCCATGAGGAACACTAAAACCATGGGCATATGATTTTTGAGAAAACCTCTGTGTTGACAAACAAACTTACTGTTACTATAGGCCCACATCTGAAGCTCCTCTGGAAAAAAAGCAACCAACCCACCAGGTAAGATCCCTAGCAGCTGAAGTCTGATCTCAAGTATTTAATGTAAGACACATTAAGTCAAGTATTTGTTGTTAACAGCCCAGCTCTGTAATCTGACTGCTACAACACAGATCAAAGCATATACTCCAGTTCCTTCACCAGCAGTTTGAGTCCAGGCAACCAAATTAACATTCAAAAGGATCAATTTTCTTTATTTACAGCCATACCGAAGTGGATGAAAATGACAAGGATGTGAATGCTAACGACCTAATATAACAATCCTAATAATCTTCAGTTCCCCCTGCATCTCACCACTGTGACCACAGCAGCACTGTGATGACAGAGTTGGATAAGGAGGGCAAAATGCAGAGTAGAATGTGCTGTGAGGATTTTCCATTAATGTCTGACTCTCCATATACATCCACAAGTGGTCAAATTTGCCTACAGTTTCAAGGGCAGAGCACAGTTAAGAGACCTTAACAGCCTGAAGTGACAACTTCATCTCATGGCCTACATCTTAGCATGGGTGCCTTTGCCATCCCTCAGTCCAGCTGTGGCACTAACAGATGTGATACATCAGAAAGGCATCAGCGCTTCAGAAAATCCAACAGGCACCAAGTATCGAAGTGCACTCCCTCAACAACACAGGCTAAAAGACTGAAAAGTAAAAAAGACCAATAGCCCCATCCCGACTCCCCCCAGATTCCCACACACACGCCCCACCTCAAAGATAACAAAATTAATTCTACTTTCTCTACACTGTCTACAACAAAGTTTCATACGATACAAAACTGAGCCTCTTATCTGAAAAACTACTCAGCTCACTGGAAGATGACCCAGAACAGACGTTGGCCATGCTGTTTGGTACACTCCTGGAAGATACCACTGCAGTGGTGGCAGGACAGCTATATGAAACAAAACTTAATCCTAAATAATAATGTGAGATACAAACCACATAATAAAACTTCCATTATGTAATACAGCTCTTAAGAGCCAGTTGTGATGATAAGAAGCCTTTATGCTTGAGCTGCAGAGGGGAGCTGAGCGTTGGCTGCAGAAGCAGTACATGTATTCCAACTGTCTTCTGACAGCTGCACTTACACACACTCCTTCAGGCTAAAATCTGTCCATCTCCAGCAAGCCTCCAAGCACTGAATTTTGAAAATTAAGCTAGACTAGTTAGTTTCTCTCTGAGGAGGTGAGCACATACTGATTTTCCCCTTGGCCAGCTCCATCAAAAGCAGTGAAACTTCAGGAGGCATGAGTCAACATGTGCTTTTCAGGTAGGTTTCATGCTCTTTAGCTCTCCATGTTGAAAAGTCCTTTACTCCACTAATAACCCCTTGCAGCGTAAGGGCAACTAAAAGTCAGTAACACTACTGGGATCCAACTCAAACCAATGAGTTATTTTATTACAGTTCCTTAAAAGCTTAGAAAATAAAATTAGCTGTATTCTAAAGATCAGTTTGAGCTCTTTTCCCATACAGGACGTGAATCCCAAATTTTCAGCAGATACTAGTGACCAATTTCTCTCCCCTAGGAATTTAAAGTGCACCTCTAAGTCTTTATTTCTGCTTTCCAAGAAGTGCTTGTAGCTAGAAATCAGAAGTACAGGGAGGGAAAAATTACAATGAATAATCAGATGGAGCAGCTGCCTTTCAAAAAGGGTCTAAAAGGTTTGGGAACTTGGAAAACAGATGTGTTGGTGATGAGGAAGAGCAAGGTTGAATGCACAGCTCAAGGAGGCCAAATATAGAACTATTATTTGCCAAGCCCTGTAACATTAATTTCAATGAGTGCCCTTTGTCCTAGCAGGAAACTCATTTAAGGAGTACTTTTTTATGCAGCATACAGACAAAATCTGAGATCTGTTGCCGCAGGAGACTGCAGAAGATGACAGATTTAAAAGGGACTAGACAAATCCACGGAAGACAGATCCAAACCAGTAATTAAACAGAATTAAAAGGGAGCTACACTCTAATATCTCTGATCCAAGTGGTCCATATGCTGTAGAGGCATGAAGGGAACGGACCTCAGACAGCGGGCAGGCTCATAGCCCTTCCTGGCACAGCACCTGCCACCATCTGAGACACTACAGATACAGACAGACACTTGTTTCACCCATCTGATTTCTTTCAGTCTTGCAGTCACATATATTTCTGAATATACAATTACCAAGAGCTCAGTTAATAAATGGTATGAACAGAACACTACTTTGGTCTGAATCTGAAGGGGAACAAGGCAAAAGCTTTTATAAAGGTGCAAGAAACATCCTTGTAAAGCAAGACAACAAAATCCATTTTAAAAAGTAAAAAAAAAAAACCCACTTGCATTCTTCCAGCAAAATAAAATTCAGGACACGAAGCAGATTTTCGGTGTGCTAATCTTAACAAAGTTTTTTGACATAAAATCAGCATGGTAGCAATATAATTTTTTCCTGTTTTATATTAAATAAATGAAATATTCATCATTCTGTATAATCACCACTTAATTGAGTTTTAACCACTACCACATATCTGGGGGCAAGCATGAAATATTAATTACCTAAAACCTACACAAGATGTGTAAAACATTTCAGACTCACGATCTCTGACCCTACAGAGTTTGAGAAGCAAACCAACCAATCCATCAAAACACCTTCTCCAAGTTCATACATGGAAAAGTTATGCAGTATTCAGTACTCCATTACATATTCAGACTTCCTCTGTATAGCTGCAGCCAAAGAAAACAAACCTCATCATTCTGCAGATTTATAAATCCATAAACAACCACAAAGATGATCTTATGCCTGCAAGATACAGACCATGCAATTAAACATGAAACCACTACAAGTAGGAGAAGCATCTCCTGTCACCCCTGCAAATGTCCTACTGAAATTTATGGCCTGAGAAGTGGCTAGATGAGGATTTAGAAAGGTGTTCAGTTTTGACCAACACCTCCCAACCAGCAACGTAACACATAGATGGATCTATGTGATAGCTTGTTGACGGTGCTTTTCATGAAGGCATCATGATGAAGTATGCTGATTTTAGCTGAAGAAATTTTCTTCACAGTAGCTAGTTTGGGATTTGTGCTGGAAACAATGTTGATACCACAGGGATGTTTTAGTTACTGCTGAGCTGTGCTTACACAGCCTCAAGGCCTTTTCTGCTTCTTGTACCACCATGCCAGTGAGGAAGGCTGGGGGTGCACAAGAAGTTGGGAAGAGACAGTGAGGAGAGCTGATCCTAACTGTCCAAAGGGATATTCCATATCATGCAGCATCATGACGCATATAAAGTTGGGGGAAGAAGGAAAGGGAGATGTTCAGAGTGACAATATCTGACTTTCCAAGTAACCATTATGTGTGCTGGAGCCCCGATTTCCTAGGGATGGTTGAACACTTGCCTGCCCATGGGAAGGGTGAATGTATTCCTTGTTTTGCTCTTGTGAGTGCAGCTTTTGCTTTACCTAACTGCCTTTATCTCAACCCATGCTTTTTTCTAATGCCTACCCCTCTGATTCCCTTCCCCATTCCACCGGTATGAGAGTGAGGGAGAGGCCATGTGGTGCCTTGTTGCTGGCTGGAGTTAAACCACAACCATCCTTCTGGGTGCCAGCATGGGACTTGAACATTTGGAGCTAACAGGTTAGACTGGAAGAGGCTAGGGGGAATTTACAGCTGTTATTGCTGTTTGGCTATTAATCAGCAGGCTCCTGTGCCTGAAAGGCTTGCTTGCCTTACTGTTTGTCAGAGTCTAGTGCTCATTACCGGCTGCTTTTTGCTTTCACTGCTTCCTGCACTGCTGTGCTGCTTATCATCTTACTCTGCTGTGCCTGGAAACATTTTGATAACAGCCATGGTGATGCGCCTGAGCTGGCAGATGACCGGAGCATTGCTTCTGTGCTGGACAGGCTGGAATTCCAGTGTAAACTCAAGTCAAAGGGACTGTGACCTGTGGATGAGTCCACACTGGAGCAGAACACTCCAGAGAGCCTGTGGCTGTAGACAGGCCCATGCCAGAGCAGGTACTGTGGCGGTGGTTATGTCTGTGCTGCAGCAGGTGTACTTCTGAAGGGATTGTGACCAATGAATAAAAGGCCACACTGGAACAGGTTCATCTCAAAGCAACTGTGGCTGGGGATAAGTCCATGCCACAGCAGGTATACCCCTGAAGAAACTGTGGCTCATAGATAAGGCTTCACTTGAAGCAAGTACAACCCCAAGGAAGTGCAGTCTGTGGATAAATCCAAGCTGCAGCAGGGTCAAGTTCACTGCATGATTAAACCCTAAGGTCTGGTCCAAAGGGAAAACTGGTGGAGATTGTAATGGAAATACCTTTCAATTGCTGTAACCCAGGATTTGAGTTGCATGTAATGGGAATTACTACAGCAGAAACCACCTGAACCAACAAAGGACAAGCCTTACAAGAAGCAGTGCAAGTGTAGCAGTGACCTGACCTGAGCTGGTTGTGGTGCTCGGTAATTCCACGCAAGTAACTCCATACCATCTCTCCTGTCCTGAGTGCTCCCTATAAAAGATGGAACCCCTAAGTCATGGACTAAGTGAACCCAATGTTCATTCACTAAGGGAATTATAGCTACATATTATATCAAAGAATGTAGGTGAAGGGTGGTGGGGGCTAATGAGGATGTACTGGATAGTGTGGGATCTGAGCATGATGTAAATGGGATGGAATCAGAGGTACCGAATGCGCTGGTTGTGGCTGGAGTAGTGTTAATTTGATTCACAGTAGCTAGTATGGGGCTATGTTTGGGATTTGCGCTGAAAACACTGTTGATAACACAGGGATGTTTTAGTTATTGCTGAGCAGTGCTTGGACGGAGCCAAGGCTTTTTCTGTGTCTCACACTGCCTCAACCAGGAAGGACACTGGGGGTGCACAAGAAGCTGGGAGGGGACACAGCTGGGACAGCTGTCTTCAAGTGACCAAAGGCATATTCCATACTATCTGCTGTCATGTTCAGGATATCAGGTGTGGAAAGAAGGAGGAAGGGAAGATATTCAGAGTGATGGAATTTGTCTTCCTAAGTAACTGTTACGCGTTACAGAGCCTGGGGATGGCTAAACACCTGCTTGCCCATAGGAAGTAGTGAATAAATTCCTTGCTTTGCTTTCCCTATTAAGCTGTCTTTATCTCAACCCATGTGTTTGCTAGCTTTAACCCTTCTGATTCTCTTCCCCATCCCACCAGGAGAGGGTGAGCAAGCAGCTGTGAGGTATTAGGTTGCCAGCTAGGGTTGAATCATGACATGAAACATGAAATACTTTTTGTGGCTTTTGGACAAATAAAAACCTCTGGAAGATATATTTCATTTTTAACATTTGCTGACAAACTTGGGCAAGCATCTGAAAAACCATGGTGAATCCATAATTTCTAGATAACATTGTGAGTGAACTTTGCTTGGAGTTACAATTCATTTGAAGACAAATCTCAGATCAAAGCTGCATGGATTTAAATAGAATTTACTTATTTCTTGCAAAAATTATGTACCCAGGTTCCAGAATCAAGGTGCAGGAAGAACAGGATAGCCCTGCTCTGGCAAATGATAGAGGACAGTTTAACACTACACGCTGGCAATGCCTATGGCTCCTTAAGGTACAATGCCAACTGTATCACAAGTCAAGCACTGCCTAAGCCTTTTCAGGCCAAGAGGAAAGTTGATGTAATCAAGGCCATTAAAAAAAGGGGGAAAAAGAAAATCCCAGAAGTTAATCTTTCTCCACAGAGGCAATGAAACTGATATCCAGATCCTTTTACTTTTTTAAAAACAAGATTTTATTAAAGGCCTTTAAGTTCATTAGTTAAAAAAACCCCTCCTAACCATTAAACAGTACAGACTGAAGGAGGACCCCCAGTCCACAGTCAGGGCGGGCATTGTTTGATTGTGAGAATGAACATGTTACATGGCAAGAGATAATTCTGTTGTACTTGGTCATCCTCCTTAGGATTCAGTCAAAGGATACCAGAGATTCCTCTTCCTCACCTCTGTTAATGGAAGGATCTGCTCAATTCAAACTATTGAAACCTATCTATTCATCTTTCTTATAGCTTTTCATCCATGGCTTCCAAGACTAGCTATGAATAGAAGTTATAATTTCTTATGCTAAAAGACGAATATGTGACAAAAATCACAAAGAAATGGGCCTGTATCTGACAGCAGAGCCAACAGCACAACTCCACTTCCTAAATGACACTGCCCTTAGCCATGGGGCCATACCTTTATATTGCTTCCTACAGAGAACAGTAGATCACACAAAAACACTGGATGGAAAAATATCTTCAAATATATGAAGACACGAATGAGGAAACTGATTATTTCTAACACAGAACAAGATCTAAAGAAGTAATTTTTTTCCCAACAACAGCTAAAACTGGGTACTTCTGCACCAAACAAAGTCATCCCAATCACCAGGATCCATTATCAACTTTTCCAACAGACTCATTTGAGGGGCAGAGCTCTGAGGAGGTGGTGAGCTTGGGCTGTATATCCACCCACAGATGTATTCCCTCCAGGTCAGGTTTGAGGCATATTTGCAAGGCACACATGTAGGCAGCTTGTTTCAAGTCTGCCTGATAGCGGAACAGAGAATTCTTGGGGGACATTGTAAAATCCAGCACTATTTATGCGCATAAAATTGTGATCACAGGCTCAAGATGCAGGGTTTCCTCCAAGCTTAAATCCACAGTGTGCAACAAGAAACCAAGCGTACCAATTCTACACGCTGGTACAAGGAACTGTAGGACAGATGCTGCTGATATGCATACTTTTATTTGAAAGCTGTTTATCTCTTTTCTTTTAATTTCACTGCACAGAGCACTTGGATGGTCTCTCTTACCAACAGAGATGGCGAGTGTTAAATCATTCCTGATTTACCAACCTTGTCACCAGCCACAGACATGTAAAATTGGAAAATTGGACTAGTCCAGAAAAAATGTACACATTTGGATTATTTAGAAATATTTAGGAAAAAAACACAAATAAAGCCAATTAGAGCAGAAAACATAAGAGACTTAGACAGGAATGTATAAACTCGCCACTTAATGTATCAAACATCCAGTTCCATGGACATTTCATCAGTTAATACAAATAAAATTTGAAATAAGTATCTAAGACTGCCTTAAGATGTTCATTAAGGAAAACACCAAAGCCAGCCTCAGCATGAACCCCCTAATCTAGTCCTATCAGACAGGAAGGAGCTGAGGAAGGTACCATGAACTGGCACAGAAATGCCAGAAATACAACAGCCCTGCAAAAAATCTGATGCTTAGAAAAGATACACTGCCAATACCCTCAGCCTAAATGTTACATGGATCTGTTTTACAATAGTCTTTAAGGCTGGAAAAGATATACTTGGCATTGCCCTCTCTGCAACCTTCACTGTACCACCTTTCCCATCTTCCTGGTTATGGGGAGGAATGGTGATTATTTGAAATACATCTCTCCAGTACTGCCACAGTCCTTGCTTGGATGTGCAACATTCAGGACATTGCCATGAGATGCTCTCAATATAAAAAGAAGGGAAGTCAGATTTTTATGAGCTATTTATCAAATATAAATATTTCATGTCATCATATGAATTAAATATGTAGCAGCAGGTGAACTCCAGATAGTGCCAGCTAGATATGAAACTTCTAGAGAAATCTTCTGAGAAACCCACTCATATTAGGGAGTTGGGCACGTAACTGTATTTTTCAGATCCTGAAACCATGCTTCCTGCATGCCTAAAGCAAAAACAAAAGAAAAATGTTCCTTTGGGTTTTTTTGCATCTGTTAGGCGTCCAAAAGGACGCATCTGCAGAACAGAGAGGTAAAAGGGTTAGGGAGCAGTAGCAATTGCAGTCAAGATCCACCCAACCCAGCTAATATGCTCTGCCAGGATATGGCAAGTCTGTGTTCCAGTCTCCCACCCAGAAGGATCTGAGCCTCTCTCGCCCTCCTGGAAGTGAACAAAATTTAACTTCAGGCAATTGGAGGAGACAGAACCTCAAACTCCTGTGCTGGCAGTGTTTCTTTTCAATATTATGCATATAATGATGCATTCTA
This sequence comes from Origma solitaria, assembly GCA_013397895.1. Lineage (NCBI taxonomy): Eukaryota > Metazoa > Chordata > Aves > Passeriformes > Acanthizidae > Origma > Origma solitaria. The sequence continues at coordinate 35,472 of VZRL01000469.1, read as the reverse complement.
TGCATTTGCATGAAATGCATAAAAAGAGGTGCAAAGACCTATTTTCACCAGTATCCTATCTCTATCAGAAGAGAGTAACAAAATTTTTGGGACATTGTGTAAAAAAAGCACCAAGGACAGAATTATCTCTTTCTGCACACACAAGCTTATTCTTCAAATTCCCCATGTAAGCACTTCCCAAGACAAGGCCACACTGTTCAGTTGCAGCCAATAGACCTAGTGTCTCACCCTTTTCTTTTACTTTCTATGTTCTTCAGTCTCTGAAAGGGTATAACTGGAATAAATACCACAAACACAGGTCTCTCTCTTCAAAGAGCATCTCAACCACTGAGCCATGGCATAGCTTTCCACCTAGCTAGGCATGTATTTCCTTTGTCCTTCTTAAGTGCAAAAGAGGGATAAGGTCAACAATTGACATAAATCAATTCTAGTAAACCCCATCTAGGGTAGGAACTCTTTCAGGACTCAAATCATCCAGAGGACACAAAGGAGACAAAACTGGTCTCCCACACCCTGGGCAAATGGAAAGCTTTTCAGAAAAGAGTTCCACGCTCATCACACATTGTAAACCTGGACTTTCAATTCTCTAGCTTTGGAAGTGCTTAAACAAAAACAGCCTTTGAAGGTTGATATGTTTTGTTATGCTGTTATTTCTGTTTTGACCTAACCTACTCAGTGGCATTGACCAAATTTTGCAAAAGTTTAGACAGTGTTAGGACTGCATATTCAATGAATGATTAAAAGCAAATAAAAATTTAAAAATTTAAAAAAGGAAAACAACCTCACACAATTAGTTCCTGTGGTATTTCAGAGTGCAGCACTATGAAGACAAGTTAAACAGATTTAGTCAGCTATCCAAAGAGGTGAGATGCAGGTAGACACTTTCATTCATTCATCTTCTACACAAATAAATGTTGCTATCACTAACAAGCTGAGGTTAATTAGATCATCATAAAGTCATTAAGTCAGGATACAATCCAAATACAAGTACAATTCAGTGGTAAATGTGCAAATGTATAAATCAAAAGACTAAGGGTAAGAATATAGAGGTATCTATTGATCTCAGATTCACTACTAAAAGGGCACACTAAACAAACATTATGATTACAATTTGATAATTCTACATGGAGAAGAGTCCAATCCAAGAAAATTTCCTTCAGACCACTCACATGCCTGTAGAGATTCATTCCATTGACAGGATGCCTTGATTGGAACTTCAAAGAAAACACCCATGTTTGTAACTTCATGAAAAAGAAGGGCTTGTTGCAAAGTCTTTATAGTAAAGTCAAAGCAGTTTCCTTATACTAAACTGGAGTAGGACACCAGGAATCAGAAATCTTAAGTTTCTAATTCTGCTATAAACACCCTGCATGATGCTTTCTATACTTTCTGCCCACTTGCCCATCTGTACAAGGCTATGCATCCGGGCTGGATGTGACTGGAACATGCTACAACATATGTAATATTGCTTAAATCCTATTAAATCCTTCTGTGAGATATGCCAGACAAGCATACTTTTCGTCGTTACAATCAACTGCAAAATTCTGGTTTCCCATAGAAATCTAAGTACTGGCAAAGGATGTCTGAAGCATAACAGCATGAATTTTCTTTATTTAATTACTTGTGTTTGAATAAAGCATGAAGAAATACCATAAACGTACAAATAAATTTAATCTAATTTGGAAGATGGATAGTTGGAGAAGCAGTTACCATGAATACAGCACATATACCAGAGTCTAGGACATCATTAAGAATGAATTTCTCCTCCGGAACAACATAAAGTACTGAAAGAGAAAAGAACAGTGATTTTTTCAGCAGTTGAAGAGCCAGGTATTAAAGTCAGCCACAAGATGTAGTTTTGCCACCTTCAGCACATGTTCTAGGAACAGGTGCGAGCACTTCGTCCCTGCAGGTGCAGGCAGGAGTTGTACGCGGCCCAGCAGCAGGACACCAGCCCTGCTGGCTGTCACCATCATGCAGGTGCCACAGGCACAAAGGTGGCACATCCCTGCCATCAACTTGCTGCAAAAACACCAGCCAAGCTGAGGGAGGGTCAGATCCAGACACACCTGGCAAGCCTGCACAGACAACCCCCTTGGAAGAGTTACTTGTTCCTGCGGATGGCTTCAGAGACAGACCTCAGTCCTTCCTCAAGACCTGGGTGTTTACAACCCTCACAACATGCGGCAGTCACCTTCCGGGAGATGTCCAGGGAGTCACCAGCAGGACTCAAGTAACACTTGCAAACACTGACAGTGAGATTACAAGTGCCATCCCTACCATAGTGAAAAATGCTGCCAAGCTTTCTCTAGGCAGCATCAGGAAACTTGGTGCTAATTGTCCCTTCACAACCTTGCTTCACATCATGTCTAAATGTTCTTGCTTGAACGAAAGACTTTTTACAAAGGGTTCCTGCTTTCAAGCCTCTCTAGGTCTTTTTTAAAAGCTTGCTGCAGGAACATTTCAAAAGGGTACTTCTTAAAAGTTAATAATTTGGCTCCATCAGACACTTTCAGACAGCAGGATATTTGCAGACACTGCTCATTTTTTTTCCTTGGTTGGACTTGCTTTTGGAAATCTATTTAACTGCATTTTTTAAACTGAACTTGAACCTTCCTAAGACATTTAGTATCTTTACAGTCTATTTTCTTTGAAGGGAACAGATGACCAATTAGGATTGGAATTCAAACTCCAAAACCTGGAACGCATCATGCTCCTTCCCACCAGTAAGAGTTCTGCCATCCCATCCAATACAACTGGTAGGCTCCAGCTGAACCCCAGGGTTTCTGTCACAGACTAGCAACCCACAGGGTCAAAGCCTGCATCTGGAGGTTTCAGAACAAGGAAGATAACACTCCTACTAAAGTAAATCAGATTATATGTGCTGCATGTGACACTGGCTAGGCAGACGAAAGTAAAGCAAAATCTTGTATGGTGTCTCTGCATCAGATGTAAAAATTGCCTTCATGCCTATTCATACCATACTTACCCACCTTGAACCATTTTATCCACGTAAAATTAAGAATTAATCTTTTTCTTTGATCCTGGACCGGAGTTTACAGACACACCTGTCATTAAAATTTATGTAAATGAGATACCATTTCAGTTTCACTGGTTTAAAAAAATTAACATAGTACATGAGTTTTGGCTTTCCTCTCTTTTCACTACTTCACGACTGCCTATCAGTCCAGAGAGGACTATTCTTAATGTACCTGTGCAGTTGCAAATTAAACAGTTTTCACATTACAGAAGCTCCCATAGCAGCTCCCACATATCCTTACATGTTTTTGCACAAAAACTCTCAACTTTACTCACATCTTTTCCAGATGTGTAATTTGAGACTGAAAAATTAAGTCCATTAAGCATCTGAGAATTTACACAGCATCAAAATAATTTCATATGAACCATGGTCTGTGCCTGCCCTTGTCCTCTCCAGTTCACAGAGTGCTGCGCATGCAGTCTCCTCTGCCTACTTTCCATCTACATTATGCAACAACCATATGTTTATTAAAAACATTCCCCTAACAATCCTTTGCTCTGACAGCAACAGCAGCATATCGCAGGGTTGATACCCTACTAAAAGGAGGAGGCATAAATACAATGAAGAAAGAGTCTATACACAAGGCAGCCAACTGTAACAAGGAGTTACCTATTCTGCAAAGGGAATTCCTTGGTGAAGCTGCAAGCTGAACTCTCAAATCCCTAGTCTAACACACAAAAAGGAGAAAAAACAGATATTCAGGCAAAAAGGACAGGATGGAAATCTGTATTTCTTTCAAGGAAAAAGGATTTTAAACTATACGTTTTTAATCTGTATCCAACACCTAACTGCAATACATTGAAAATGGATTTATAAGGCACTTTTAAGGGCAGATGGTACAGCCTTTCCTTCTGCAAGTAAGGAAAAGTAAAGAAATGATGGGAGAAGCAAAACCATGTGGGAAGTGGTTGTGCCTGGGCTGAATCATAGATAGAACTGAAGAAAGACTAGAAAAGAAATGAAAGACAAAAAAACAGAAAAAAAAAAATTAAAAAGAGAACAGGGACCCTATAGCCAAGGAAGTGGAAACTATTGCAAATCAATCAATAATGCAGAAAAGAGAGAAGAAAGCCATTCTAAGCCAAGAAAGGTGGAACAACAGTCCAGAGCAAGGCTGAGCGGAGGAGGAGGAAACCAGGTCAGAACCATAGGAGGAGAGAGGATTACATGGCAGCTTGAAGATAAGGTTAAACAGCTTGAGCTTCAAGCAGCAAGAGATGAGCTGATAAAGCAATTCAAGGTAGAGAAGATATTGTAGCTGTAGCAACGAGAAAAGGCACCAAACTGTACCTTCAAGACAGTGAATGGGAGGGCAAATTAAAACCACACAAAGGAAATAATATTAAAAAAAAAAAAACAAAAAACCAACCCACAGTAAAAAACCAGCAGTCACCCAGACTCCAGAAGTTGAGCTGAAAACAGCAGGAACATTTTCAAAGCCAGGACTGATGTTCCCAAATGAACCACTGGTGCTCAGAGAGTTTCTTCTGCTCGCTTCCTCTCCCTGACACAGCTTTTCATGCAGCTTCCTGCCTTCTCCCAAGCTGTCCCGAGCTCACCCCTGCATAACCTTCTCAGGGCTAAGAGACTACAAGGAACAGAACCCATCTTCTCCACAGTTTCTCCCTGAAGACTTCAATTAGCATTGCAGAGCTCTCACTGGCTTTGGCAGCATCTGATTTTTTTCATGAGTCACCTTCCTTTCTGCAAGCAAGAAATAAACCCACAAACAGAGGTGCAAGCGAGAGCAGGGCTGAAGCGCACATGGTCTTAGTTGCCTCCCCGCAAGCCCATGAGCTCCTTAACAGGATCCTGGAAATTGTCCAGCACCTTGCAGACACTTCATGGGGCGGGGAGGAGAGCATACTGGCAATTTTGCGTGAAAAACAGATACTCTGGGAAGGAAGAGTAAGCTAACATGGCCCAAATTCACGGAAAGCAACATGTGTTCCCTCCATAATCTGCTCTGCCGATGCATCGCACATCCTCATAAAGATGCCACAGGCAGGGGGCACAGGCTTATCACGAGCAGTTGGATACCTTCACCGTACCTGTGGAGCAGGTCACACCACACTGTGGGGCATGGGGAACAGGAGCTGATGTGTCTCACTAGAGCAGCACAGGAGTGACAGAGCTGCAGAGTCTCTGCAAACACACACACAACAGGCACAAGTATTTCACCCTGTGCCACTGCCCAGCACCCACTTTTTTCCAGTGCTTCATCACTGTGGATGGCTATCACAGAAATAAATGCATATTTACAAGCTATTCTTAGCGTTCACCAGAGAGGCGATTACCAAATTACCCAGTTACATAATCTCTTTTATATAATCACTACGATGCTTTTCTCCTTATGCAACATGGACAGTGACCGTGGCCAGCTGAAGTAGCTGCTTCCCCACGGAGATCTGTATCAGCAGCTCCGTGGGTGGATGTGCTCCCCAGTGCCGGTGCACCGATGAGCGACAGCAAGAGCTGCTTCAAGGTGACCAAACTTTTCAGTCTAAGTGTGTGCCTTCAGCCCAGGGAAGACACCACCATTCCTGCCCGCAGGGCTCCAGAAGCTGCACAGAGCAAAGGTCACCTGCACCTCAAGCTGCTTGAAACACCAAAACCAAAGGCACCCAGCACCCTCCAGGCAGCCTGTCCCAGCACTCACTGGAAGCAAGTGGGATTCCTCCACTGACTTTTAATGGCCTTTGGACAGAGCCCAGGATTAGGGCTTTAATAAAAATACGAAGTCAAGATTACTACAGAATTAAAACAATCTTAATCCAAATCCCCTTGGCTTTGTGCCACAGCTGTGCCCATGGTTTTTGTCCACAGGGAAAGCCCAGTGAGCTGCAACCTAAATGTGTTCCCACAGGGTGCCTCGTGACAGGTGCACACACATACAGAGCCGGCAGTGTAGGTCAGCATAGCCACATCAGGAAGTTTCACCAGCCAGGTTTTGGGCATATTCCAATGTGTCTCCCACAGCATTTTCAGGATTCCATCCAAGGCCTTCTAGGAACATTATAGATACCTATTCAGACAATTGCCACATACAGGCTATAGTGAGACCCAACTTGCTCATATTCACCCTGGGCTTTAAGGAGTCAGCATCAGAAGTATTACCCACAGCACATGAGAAAACAAAATCTAAGACCTGGATTTCAGAAAAGAGATGCTCCAAGACCCACAGATCACCTGCAGATCCTGAAACACTTTTCCATCACCATGTGGCAAGTTCAGCATTAAGTTCAGCTGGCTGCATGGTGTTGGCATTATGCGAAAGCCCCAGACTGCCTTAGGTTTTCCTCAACGTTACGCAACTTGTAATATCTGGCTATTATTAGGCACTTATGCCTTCCCTGCTCCCTAGCTTCCCTAGAAATACAGGTCATCCTAAGAAACATGCAGGCAAACACCCAGCCTTAGTGCAGCACTATAATATACTTTATGCAGGGATGCACGCACACAAATTTAGGAACAGAGACCACTATTTTTTCAGCTACAGAAAAGAAATGAAGCAGCTTAATGTTATCTTACAGTATCTCAAACTACAGGATGACCCATTTCTGAAGAGTTTTAAGCCAATCCCATACGATGTCATTACTTCTGTATCACAACCAGGAGATGTGAGTTGCTTTAGACAAAAAGCAGATCAGAGCAGAACTGGAGTCCCTGACACAAAACATTGCACACGTTGGTGCCCACTGTGAGAGCGCTGCTTGACAGGTCGGGATCAGCAGGCATCCTCTGCACCACTGCTGCTCAAAACACTGAAAATCATGGTTATCATTAGTCATATATGTTTGGGAAAGGCAAAACAGCACTCAAGATAGGAACATCTTATGTCTGCCTGAATAAGAAAAGCAGACCATGAAAAACTAGTTTTAAAAGTTCTTACACAGCCATCCTCCCCCACCTTTTTTTTAGGCTAGACAATTTTCTGACCATTTGAAAGCAGCATGTTCAGAGATCATGTGTCCCCTCCTTTGGACTGAGATTCTGCCAAACTTAATGGCACTTGAACAAATGAAGGTGGACTTTTATACCCATTACCCTTCCTGTAATGGGTTAAATCCCTGGCTCCAAATGCAGCAGGGAAACAGGGCCCTGAGCTGGGAACTCACACTGTTAGAAAGCCAGCAGTGAATTCCTGGATCGAACCAGTATTGAGGTAATTATCTGCAGTGATGAGCAATGCATCCCCCCCGCCCCCCAAAGGAGCAGAAATGAAAGAAAACACTTGCTTGACTCATCTTTGCCTGGTTTTTGCATTAAAAGCTGAAGCACTTACAGTCACCCACCAACCACAGTGAGAAGCCTCTGCTTCCACATTTACAGATATCATGAGGAAAGCAGAATGGAATTCACTAAGTTAACAGGTTTTCTATCCACTTTGGTGAAGAGAAACACCTGAGCAATTCCCCAGGTACAGACCCTTACATTATCTGTTCTCACATTGCCATGTCTAAACAGTGCTGCACGGTTGGGTATCAATCTACTGTGTTGACACTAAAGGGACTGTGCTAAAACCAGCAAGGTATAAACTCCTGGCCTTCTCTGACTAGACAAGGAGCATCTCCTGAGCAGAAATGGAGAAATACAGACTCCGAACAGTACACCCAGAAGAATTTTGTTGGTCTATGTACAGCCATCAGACATGCATACAGAAAGACACAAGTGTGCCAGCCAAAAAATCCCAAGTTTGCAGCAATTCAAAAGAAGCCCATCTTTGCTACTACAGTCATTGATTTTATTTTTCTTTGCTAGTATACGATCCCCGACAGAGCTCCTAATTTATTACAACCAAACTCTAAGATCACAGGCAGACTACCTGCTCTTAACCTCATACCGGCCCAAGCCTGCCACTGCAACTACACTGCTGGCAAGATCAGGCTAAGCAGTGTAGGTCTAGAGAGGCATCATCCTCCCTTGGGTGTTAGTGCCACTGACTGAGCCCCAAGAAGATGAACACGTGCAACAAAACACTCCTCTCACATCAACTATAACACGTGCTACCTGTCGTCTTCAGTCTGCTGTCAGTGAGATCCCTGCCACCTTCCCACATGCTCATGTTCCTCTAATATTAATTTCATTTCAGGGTTCTCTACTTCTTCATACTCTCAGGGAAGATCCAAACAGACTGGAATGCATGTAATCAGAAAGGCATAAGAAAACATTAAATGTAATTACCTTAGAAGGACAAATCTTTAGAGTTATTGGCTACATTCCTGGGGTCCAGGGCCCTCACATCTTATTCCAGCAGCACAAGACCTGGCAAGGAAGGATCCATTCTCAAAACTATTGCCAGCTCTTCAGTTGCCTGATGCCTATCAATGTCAGAGGTGGGAGACCAAGCCAACTGGCACAGTATCATCCCTAGTCCAGCTGGAAAGGATGAGCTGCTTACAGCTCATGTGCAGCCAGGACTGGAATCTGGGCACACTCCCACCACTCTGTTTCATCACCCTTCACAAATGGCCACTTTCCACTGCCTCTGAACTATGAAACTAAGGCCCAGATCACTTCACAGTCACTTTCAATGAAAGGCCAGGATTTTTTGGGTTTTTTCAGACCTCCAAATGAGAGAGGTGGAGTGAAGGGTGTAGCAGAGGAGTGCCATATTTGTAGCTACCCTTGGCTGGACTCAAGGACAACAGTGCCTCCCATGCTGCAACGCATGCTGGACCTTCCCCAGAAGTACATCTCCATCTCCTGCCCCACAGATAGGAAAGGCTGGGGAGACCATTAGCTCCTGGTTGAGCACTTTGCTCTGAGAGACATTTGGCAGGTCATTTGAGAAAAAGGTAAGACTAACTCTTCCAGATAGTATCTAATGGCATCTTTCAGGGAAAGGGAAAAAAAAAAAAAAAATCAGACTCTGCTAGTTTTCCCTTCCAGCAGAGCACGGAGAAGGCCTGCATCATTGCCTTNGAAAGCAGCATGTTCAGAGATCATGTGTCCCCTCCTTTGGACTGAGATTCTGCCAAACTTAATGGCACTTGAACAAATGAAGGTGGACTTTTATACCCATTACCCTTCCTGTAATGGGTTAAATCCCTGGCTCCAAATGCAGCAGGGAAACAGGGCCCTGAGCTGGGAACTCACACTGTTAGAAAGCCAGCAGTGAATTCCTGGATCGAACCAGTATTGAGGTAATTATCTGCAGTGATGAGCAATGCATCCCCCCCGCCCCCCAAAGGAGCAGAAATGAAAGAAAACACTTGCTTGACTCATCTTTGCCTGGTTTTTGCATTAAAAGCTGAAGCACTTACAGTCACCCACCAACCACAGTGAGAAGCCTCTGCTTCCACATTTACAGATATCATGAGGAAAGCAGAATGGAATTCACTAAGTTAACAGGTTTTCTATCCACTTTGGTGAAGAGAAACACCTGAGCAATTCCCCAGGTACAGACCCTTACATTATCTGTTCTCACATTGCCATGTCTAAACAGTGCTGCACGGTTGGGTATCAATCTACTGTGTTGACACTAAAGGGACTGTGCTAAAACCAGCAAGGTATAAACTCCTGGCCTTCTCTGACTAGACAAGGAGCATCTCCTGAGCAGAAATGGAGAAATACAGACTCCGAACAGTACACCCAGAAGAATTTTGTTGGTCTATGTACAGCCATCAGACATGCATACAGAAAGACACAAGTGTGCCAGCCAAAAAATCCCAAGTTTGCAGCAATTCAAAAGAAGCCCATCTTTGCTACTACAGTCATTGATTTTATTTTTCTTTGCTAGTATACGATCCCCGACAGAGCTCCTAATTTATTACAACCAAACTCTAAGATCACAGGCAGACTACCTGCTCTTAACCTCATACCGGCCCAAGCCTGCCACTGCAACTACACTGCTGGCAAGATCAGGCTAAGCAGTGTAGGTCTAGAGAGGCATCATCCTCCCTTGGGTGTTAGTGCCACTGACTGAGCCCCAAGAAGATGAACACGTGCAACAAAACACTCCTCTCACATCAACTATAACACGTGCTACCTGTCGTCTTCAGTCTGCTGTCAGTGAGATCCCTGCCACCTTCCCACATGCTCATGTTCCTCTAATATTAATTTCATTTCAGGGTTCTCTACTTCTTCATACTCTCAGGGAAGATCCAAACAGACTGGAATGCATGTAATCAGAAAGGCATAAGAAAACATTAAATGTAATTACCTTAGAAGGACAAATCTTTAGAGTTATTGGCTACATTCCTGGGGTCCAGGGCCCTCACATCTTATTCCAGCAGCACAAGACCTGGCAAGGAAGGATCCATTCTCAAAACTATTGCCAGCTCTTCAGTTGCCTGATGCCTATCAATGTCAGAGGTGGGAGACCAAGCCAACTGGCACAGTATCATCCCTAGTCCAGCTGGAAAGGATGAGCTGCTTACAGCTCATGTGCAGCCAGGACTGGAATCTGGGCACACTCCCACCACTCTGTTTCATCACCCTTCACAAATGGCCACTTTCCACTGCCTCTGAACTATGAAACTAAGGCCCAGATCACTTCACAGTCACTTTCAATGAAAGGCCAGGATTTTTTGGGTTTTTTCAGACCTCCAAATGAGAGAGGTGGAGTGAAGGGTGTAGCAGAGGAGTGCCATATTTGTAGCTACCCTTGGCTGGACTCAAGGACAACAGTGCCTCCCATGCTGCAACGCATGCTGGACCTTCCCCAGAAGTACATCTCCATCTCCTGCCCCACAGATAGGAAAGGCTGGGGAGACCATTAGCTCCTGGTTGAGCACTTTGCTCTGAGAGACATTTGGCAGTTCATTTGAGAAAAAGGTAAGACTAACTCTTCCAGATAGTATCTAATGGCATCTTTCAGGGAAAGGGAAAAAAAAAAAAAAAATCAGACTCTGCTAGTTTTCCCTTCCAGCAGAGCACGGAGAAGGTCTGCATGATTGCCTTCCACTCCAGTACAAATGTAGTATCATCTAGGGACACAGTTTAGCAGTGGATATGGCTGTGTTAAGTTCACCATTGGACTCAATGACCTTAAAGGTCATTTCCAACCAAGAGGATTTTATGATTCCCATTAGGAGACACCTAATTGAAACAAGAACTGTGCTACCAAAACGAGCAGTCCTGCTCCAAACCATACACTCTCCCACCTCCCTTGCAGGAAGTTTCATGATGACCACGACACAAACTTCTGCTGAACCAATGGAAAACTATTCCCTATCACTTTTCCCCCCACCCCCTTTTCAGTGTCTTTGTCATTCATGGCATCAGTGGGTTGATGGTGATCCTTTCGTGGTGCCAGGGTCACTAGAAATGTGGGAGCTGGCAATACCAGGGATTACAGACCACCCTCGCCGGCAACAACCCACATCTTCATTGCATGAGATACACATTAAAAACCACTTCTTGCTAGCCCCTTTCTTTTTAAAAATTTACCAAACTGAAAGCTGAGTCATTGAGAAAGAGGAAGATTTTTAGTTGAGCTATTTAAAACACAGGTGTAGCTAACATCTATTTAGCGCAAAGTTGATGACACACTTCTAAAGAAAGACATTTTTAACTCAGCAGTGATAACTCTTCCATTTAATATGTGAGAAACCTGTCAAGATACATTGTGCTCAAAAAGAAAAAAAGCATTCAACAAACCCAGATTCCCCTCTCATGCCCTTCTGAAATACCAGGCATGGCATTTCATCTCATATCTTACTGTTCTGATATCAGGAAAGTGCTAATATCCAGTATTCAAGACCTTAGCTTTCCCTTGTCTTAAAAATGTTATTTAATGCCCAAGATCACAGGCTTTGTCTCCAAACTTCAGACAGACCTAAGATTCATTTTCCAAAAAAAGCACTATTCAAGCAAACAAAAAAAAAGCTTTTAGAAAGGCTCTACCTCTTGCTAGTCCAAAAAGAGTTTATATTTGCTATAACAAATTCTAACAGGATTTCAACAAAACCTTCAGTGAAACAAATTCAACTGCATTGCTGAAGACACAAAGCAACACAGCATCGTCAAAAGTTAGACACAAAAAGTAAAATATGCTATCTTTCTGTAATGGTTTTTCATATGGATTTTACTTTATATCACAACAAATTTGAAGTAAATTGGTAGCCACCTTGTCCCAGCAAGATATAGCTTTTTATTTTAAATTCTGTAGCATAAGCTCAAGCATTAATCTGTTTCTGCCTGTAAACTCAGCCTACAACGATGACCAGAGCAAGCCTCTATATGGGCATACTCATTGCACTTTTTCTAAGCCTCTTCTTAGTGGACTAAAACAAAATGAATTTGTATTAAACCAAAGAGTTTCAACTAACCCCTTTTTTCACTGTTTTTAGCTAAATCCATTTTAAAAGTCTAAGGGCTTGCTTTGGTCAAGTTCAACTCATCCTTCCAGCCACCTGCATTAGCTGAGTGGAAAGTACCAAGAGAAAAGAGAGTCAGAGGACTTCCCTTTTATGAACAAAGCATAACAGAAAGTGCTAAATATTTTTGACTGCCATAAGAAAACATAAAGAGATTTTATAGATGCTTCTTGTAATTTAAACAAAAAAACTCCAAACCAACCAAGCCCAAAAAACCATTTACACTTCCTCTTAGAGGATGCAAATGGCAGTCAGCCACCGATTCCCTTCTCCACAACCAGCACGAATCTGTCTCCTCCTCAGCAGGAGCAAAGTGAGAAAAGTGTGTGAGCTCAGTCCTCTCGCCTCGAAATCACAGCCCATCTCACTGCTGTCAAGAGGCAGGGAAGGCTTGCCAGAACCAGCTGGATCCCCAAACCATAAATCATAAGTAAGCTCTTTCATGTCTTCACTCAGCAATGCAATAGCTGCTTTGCAACCAGCTGCAGGAGAGTAAGGAAAAAAAAAAACCACCAGAACTTGTTTAAGCTGCTAATCCCCTTATGTAACTGAAACTAAAAAGCAGGAGAGGGTTAGTGGACACATTTACACTAACAACACTCTTATAGAATTTTTGGGATAGACTTTTCCCCTTATTCCCCCCACCCCCTACTGACAGAACACCTACAGGAGTTAAAACATCAATAGGGCAGCATCAGTGGGCTTCCACAGAGAGGGATATCACAGAGACAACACCACCAGTATGCATGCACATTTGCACCTGCAAGGGCACATACGTTCTTACAATACATATATAAAGGAAAATCTGACCACTAATGGATAGAAAAAATAGCAGAAATGGGGGGGGAGGGGAGGACAGAGTGGTCCCCATAATTCTCACAAGTTCTTGAACTCTACCTGTGCCTACTACGATCAAAATGTGTAGGTTTTTTTTTTTAAGACTGGTGGGTTTGCTCATCTTAATGTTTTTGCTCCTACAAGGATTTTTAAAAAAACAAACCACAAACAATCAAAGAAAAACCACAAAGAAACCTCTTCAGGAAGAACAGAAATTTTTGGTTTCTCTGATTTGATAAAATCTGTCCTGTCAAAGTCCACTTTCAAAAATAATACTAAAAAGCTCAACACAACAGTTAACCAACTGAGAAGCACCAGCCAACTTTGCTTTTACTTAAACAAATCTTGTATGACAGACTGTCAGGAGTGTTTGAATTTTCTTTCAAGATAACTTATTTTGCTGCTCCTATGACATGCCCATTCTCTTGTTCTTTTTAAAAAAGGCACTTGACTCTTAAGTAGTATTTTTCATCTGCCAAATTAACAAGAGGACTATACTGATCACTTTTTTCAACCATCCAATTATCAGTGCTTCTATCAGAATCCACATTACAATTCTGAGTAATGAGAAACTCAGTGTGTAGAAATATCAATGCAAGTATTTCCAAAAGCGAGGTTCTCAATTTTTGATAACCATGTGGAAACCTTTGTAGAGGGATTCTCACTCACATCTCACACCACCTAGAGCAAATACTGCAGGCCTTGCTTACCTTAACTAAAAAGCTTAACTTAAGTATTCAAACAGTTGCACTAGCTCCTAGATTCCCCTGGATACAATATATGGGCGAACCAGGGGTTTAGGCATCTAAAATTATTTGACAGTTTTGAAAGTTGAGGCTACCCAGCAAAGCTACTCAGCAGCAGTAACAATAAAACACCTTTATTACCACAGCAGCACAGACAGGGTCCTCTATTGGCCTGAGGCAGCTCTGTTCAGCTTCCCCATCCTTGAACTGAGCTTCACCTTCTGAGCTCTCCTCCATCAAGCACTTCTACAGATTGTGAGAGAGAACGCAAGAACTCAGTCTGAGAAGCAAGCCCCACAGAGACACTCTGGTGCCCTCATTCAGGCTGAAAATAAGCTTCCTTCGTCATCAGGGGGGTGGGGGGGACTGCCTGTTTAGTTTTATTTTTTCCCTATTCCAAAGACATTACTATTCATTAAAGTCACATTTAAGCTCAGCCAAAGCCCTTGGCATCACTGGTAAAGCAGAAAATCTTGACATATATACCCCAAACAGTCATCACTTTAAAGACCTCCTCAAATCTTTCCATAAAACTTGAGAGCCAACTGAGACAAAAAAAAAGTCCTGTTGATGGAACCACAAGCCATGCTAGCAAGCAAGACCACTGGTTCTTTGTGAGTGCAGAAAAATCATATACCCCAATACAATGGGTATACCAGACACCCAAACTCCTGGTGAAAAAGGGCATTTCAAGCAACTGCGGTTAGTAACACACTATTATCTCCAAGTAGCCAAATTAATTTGAAAAAGACAGACAAAGATTCAACAGTCTTCATTACTTCCTGCAAGAACCAAAATTACCTGTCAAATTGTCCACCTCATTTTACCTTACTTGTTAAACTGTTCAACTGCAATTAAGTCATGAACAAAATGCATGGCATCTTTGGCTTTGCTCGCCTAATAATAAGGTCTTTTCAGAGCTGAGCTTTCTAGGTCCTGGGGCTGGAGATTTCCCTTCCACCATGGTCTTTGTGGTTGCAGCAAAAACCCCTCGTCAAACAAGAAAACTCAAAAATATTTCCCCTCTCCCACAATCAAAGTGCTCTGGGTGTTTCTGTAATTACTACCATCTCAAGCTTGTCTAGAACAAGGACTGGCATTCTAGCATCAAGAGCCAGCAATTTCTTATGTGTCAATCCTGCTTCGATGGTGATGCCTTTAGTCGTCTTCATGAAACCACCCACCAGCACATGGAAGCTCCTTCCCTTGCCTCTCAGTCCCTCTTCTGCATCTTCTGCCTTTACATCAGGAACAGCAAACCATCACTTCCTCATGGGAGACTGGCACAGCCAGCTACTGACAAGGCTTCAACCTGAAAGCCACAAACACTCCCCACATCCAAACTCACACCCACCATGAACCTGACGTACACTTAATTGTGAAGGAGTTCATTCCCGTCATCACTACAACCAGAACCAGTGTTTTGCACACCCACAAAGAGACAATACACGAACATTTTGCAGCAAGTATTTGGGGTAATCTAACCACGGAAAACTTGGTTAGAATCAGTAAACTACTACAAAGTGTTCTGGAGGACTAAACGGGTTCCTGCCCACAGTATCTGGGTAACAGAGCCTTTTGCAAAATGATGAATGAAAACCATGTTTCTCAGTTCACACTCTGTTCAATAATAACTAGTATCATGTTGAAGCTGCAAACAGATTTTAAACAATTGCAGCACTCCTATTTCAGATAATATCCAGTATAGGACTTTGTGCAGAAGATAGTGAGAATTTCACGTATCAAAAACCTTCAACACAACCAGATGTCTCCAATTAAGTTATTTAAACCCCCAGCACTCTGTTTCTAGGTCTGCAGAATGCAACCGTATTTACACAGCATCTCATTTTAATAGGTAACCTAAGCATTTCCAAAAATGAAAAAAACATCCACAAAACCAGATGGCAAAACAAACATTCTAGATTAAAAGAAAAAGGAAAAAAAACTCCCACAATTAAAACCAGTACAAAAGCTTAAATAACAGCAACACTGGCTAGATCCAAAGAGGATTTATGTAAATTACTTTTTTAACAAATGATCTTTTTCAGCAGAATACACCTTAAGAGAGCAGAGACATCTAATCAAAGAGATCCTGGAGGGGCAAAACCTTTCACAGTCTCTGATGAACAAAATGCCTCAGGGAATGGTGGTGTTTGTTTCATTTAATCGACATTTTGCTATTTCTGCTTTCTGAAGAGCTGCTGTGGAGCCAAGAGCAATTGCAGGCCAGGATCAGGGCCAGGTTTACAGCCAGGGTAAGGAGATGCACACCAATTAACTTTTAAAGAGTTACATTTATTTACATTAAGCGCCGATTTTGATCTGAGTGTTTTAATGGGATGATGCTGGATGGCATAGTGGGCAACACACCAGAAACCATTCATCTATGTAGGTGGCATAAACATGTAGTAAACATCATTTTCATGAATTATATCCATTAACAAAAGCAGTAATTACACAGCCAGCACTCTGGTTTCCATGTATGGGTTTGGTGGCACACTGCTTTTCATAAAAAATTAATTCATTTTCTGTCTAAACTGCTCCATCACAGAGGCAACACAGCTCTCCACCTCTTTGACACCTTCAGCTACATTGCCTCTGGGCTTTCTAAATGTAAAGATGTACCTAAGACAAGCCCACGGGTGTTTCCGAAGTCACCCCCGCACGCTGCCGCCGCCCGTGTCCCGGCGATGACTCCAGCACGCCGGCAAACTTGCCACCGGGAGCTGCACATGGCAGCGTGCCCGCCACGGGTCTGTCCCTGGGTGGCTACTGATGCCCCTTGCCTTCCCCCAGCCCCAAGGTTAAACCACAGACCAAGAGACAGCTCGCCCCCAAAAAACATCTACCGATCGGCCCGCTGAAAAAAGAGCTGGTTTCCAACCCCCCTGATCCTCTGTCATCCTTTGCCCATGGTTGAAATGGTAGGCGATCTTTAAGGCGTCTTCCAATCCAAACTACTCCATGATTCTGTAATTGCGTTGCACAAAAATCCCCCTTCCAATTAACGAAAGCTCCTAATTCATTGTTTGTTTGTTTGCTTGGTTGTTGTAAGTACGAAAGCTGCGCTATCCACGCTTTCCCAGAAGTTTAACCACACTGCTCGGTGCCGCCGCGGCTCCTCGTGAGCCGCTGGTGTCCATGCCTACAGGTCCCGTGTTACTCTGCTCCATCACACCGCGGATAACCCCCCGCTGCTCCCGCAAGCAGACCCCGACACCCGGCGAGCCCGGCCGCCGCGAACGCCCGTGACCACCGCACGCGCGCCCGCACCAGGTGTCGCCTAGCCCGGCCCCGCCGCTCCCCCGCACTCCTGACCGTGCACCGCCTGTGGAACCAAGCGCCTTCAGGCAATGACATTAACCTCCAAATAAATCACTTCCCCCGCACACCCCCCGGCCGGGAGCGGGCTGCAGCTCCGCTCCGCCGGCCGCGCAGTTCCAGGTCGCGACCGATGGCGGACCCTGCGGAGTGAATCCGGGGCTGCCGCAGGGCAGCGGTCCCCCCACTGCCCATCTCACCTCCCACAGCAGCGACAGCAGCAACGCGACCCCAGGGTGGAAGCGCTTCATCTCTCCTCCTCCTTTTCCTCCTCCTCCCGCGACGGCGGGGGGCTCGCCCCTCCGCCTCAGGCGCGCACGGGCGCTGCCAGCCGCGCCATCCCCGACGGCGGGGGAGCTCCGGGGGCAGCGCGCACGGCNCAGGGCGAGGGCGGGCTGACCCGCCGATCCCCTCAAGCAGCAGCGTCGGCGGCCGGAGCCGCGAAAAGCAGCGTCGCGGCGAAGCGGAGGACAGCGGGTCCTAGGGCGGGCGGCACAAAGAGGCCAGGCACCGCCGCCGCTGAGGGCGGGCAGAGGAGCGGTCCGCCCCGGCCCCGCCCCGCGCCGCTGCCCGGCCGGGAGGGGGCGGTGGCGGCGGGTGAGTGACGCCGCGTTTGCCCCGGCATCTGCCCCTGACCGTGCCATCGCCTCCGCATCTGCACAGCCCTCCTCTGAGTGTTGGAGGGTTAGAGGTCTCTTGCCCTTGCTTTGTAGGTGAGCTAGCAACTTAGTGCTCAAGGGAAAACCAAAATAGATATGGGGGAGAACAGCCCCATTTCCCTTTGAATGGCAGACCTTTCTCAGCACCATTTCTGAAGGAGATATGCCTCCTACTGTCCTTTTGTTGGCTACCTATTAAAAAACTACTAGCACATCTTCACAACTCACAACCCTTTAGTTCACCATTTCCCTGTCATCATAGTATTCAAGCAAGAAACTTGCCATCTCCTGATGCCACATTGCAGCGAGATGTCATCAGATAGTTATTTTTTCCATACAGTGAACTTTGGGCAAGTTTACATGCGTCTTTCAGCTGTCACCATTAATCACACGTTCTCTCAGGCCCAGGTCACATGCTTTATGTAAGAAGTAACTGTATACAGGTGCCTGCACACTGTGTGACGTGTACTCAGAGGCAACCTGCACAAGTCCTTCTTGAGGGACCACTCATATTGATACTTATTTTTGTCTCTGATGCCATCTGAAGCTGTGAGATGAGTCTTTCAGATGAACGCTCACATCTCTAGTGGAATTTGCTAGAAGGTGCCTAAGGAAATGTCACAGCCATCACTTTGTCCAAGTGAAGTCCGAATGAGGCAGTTATACACACAGGTCTCTATATAATCTGAGTTGAAAAGTTGCACTTTCTTACATCTGACATATAGAGACAGACCCATTGTACACTGGGTATCACCTAATAAGGATCACCTTATATTGCCTCAACAGGCATCATTTCAAAAAAGCTCCAATTTATAGAAGTTTGAAGAGGATGGTTTTCAGAGCTCTGTCCTGATGTATGGCTAACCCTAAACTCCCTTCCCATTCCTAATCTCTGCATGGCCTAGGAGACAGCATTTTGGAGACACAATGACTCTTCATAGAGAAGATGAAGAGCACAGAAGATGTTTAGGGACATGAAATTAATCTGAATGTCAATGCTGAGCATGAGTGCTCTGTGCCACTGTTGTTTTTCCCAGCAAGGGTGCTCTGACAGCCCAGAGACAAGCAGAAATCCTGACAGCACAAATTCTGGGAGAACTGAGAAAGCACTAAGGCATAAATAAAAGTTAGGAAAGAAGCCTGGAGTCTTGCAGCCTAAGACACTACCACCGTTGAAGGCTGATCATGCCAAAACCTTCAGCTGATGGCCCACTATCAAAAGTGCTGGGGCAAGAGCAAGCTCTAAAATACATTTCAGTTGATTGTTAACACACACATTACTGCTGAGTTTAGCTTGAGATTTAATAAAGCATTAGATTTTTCTCCTCCAAAAATATATTTCAGCTAAAGCAAGATAGGCTAAAAAAATTAATCATTTTTATTCAATAGACAGATTAGCAAGAATGAGATTGAAGCAGCAGTGGGCTGGAGGAAGAGGAAGCTGTCCAGTCCAGAAGCATGTGCTTCTCAGTGCATAGTTTATTATCTAGCCTAGATAAGGGTTATGGATATCCCATGCTGTAAAATACTTCACAGGCTGACGAAAGCTGAAAAAGGAAAAACATTTCCTGACCTAGGAATAAACAGTTTCATATTCTGTTTCGATCATATCTCAGCTCCCCTAAGTGATGTCTTCTTTCATTTCCACCTAGCTTCAAAGAACCATCTTCATCCCCAGGGAAAGCCCATTAGCTTTAATGGAGTTCAAGTACAAATGAACTTGGCTCAGCATGTGGCATTTTCTCAGCAGAAGTGTGAGTTGTAGCAAAACCCCTTAGAGCTTGTCTAGGCGAGAAATGAACACTTTCTCTACGCCGTGCTGCAGCTTCATGGCAAGGCAGCTTGACACAACAAAGAAACAAGATAAGGCTTTTCTAGGAGGCAAGGTCCCTAGGTAAAAAAAACAGCTCCTTTCTTCACATGCTGATTCTAGTCTCTCTTCAGTTACTGTGTTCAAAGAGCTTAAAACTCCAGAGCTTCCAGAATCTGTGTATAGAAACAAATATTTAATAAAATAAAATAAAATAAAATAAAATAAAATAAAATAAAATAAAATAAAATAAAGTAGTTTCAGGAGCAGTTAGCAGTATTGAAGCTTTATTTTATCTGACTGAGGCTTGCACTGCAGCTGAAATATTCATAATACACTGCTCCTCTGTGGAATCTTAGGTGTTCCTCAATAATACTGCCATAATTCTCTCAGCAGAGGTTGCCAATATTAACATATTTCTTTTACTCAGCTACCTCTCTTTCCTGAAACGTAAAAGCATACATTATTTTTGAGACTGCCACTCCTTTGTCAATTTTGCTTTTTCAAACCGAGTAACAGGTATAAAAATTCCTAGGGGACACTCACAGTGCATGTAGATGCATGTACTTTGTAGACCTTATTTATTTTGAACCCTTGAATATTTTTAAATAAATAAAAAATAAACTGATTTTATTGAATGCTTACTTGTTTATGTTGAAACAGTTGTTTCTAATACTGTAGAGGAATACTCAATTCCACAAGGGCTATGTGTGAAGCAGGTAACCACTTCATTACCAAGAAACAAATACATTATTTTCGTTTGCTTCCCTGCATGAACTGTAAATAATTATGTAGCTCTACAATGTTGTATTTAAAACATTCCACTACCTTCTTCACAGGTGCTATTAAAAATCAGCCAAATCCTTAAATGTTTTTCAAACTCTCTGTTTTAAGAGTAGGATCACCTCAAATATATTTTGAGGGTTTGGGGTTTTTTTATAGTTATGTAAATGGCAATAGCCTTTGTCAGTAAGTTAAAGAAAGCCCTTTTAAAATGCAAAAAATATTCTAATGTCTAAAGCCTTCCGAAATAATCACTGGTATCTGTTGAGAACCTACACTAGCATTATTCATTAAAAAACAGAGGAAAAATATGCAACAACGTAGCAATATCCAGCCAAGACAAACATAATGTTACATTTTTGCAGCATCCATATGTTGTTCAAAGCAATTTGTTTACCCAGGGTGTGTTTAAAGAAAAAAAAAAACCACCATTTTTCTTCTGACTATCCATCAGTTTGCACAAAGGTGTAGTCTCTTGGCAGAATAATAGTTAAATTATTGTCCAACTTCCCAGAAAAAGGCTAAATTTTTTTCATCACTTGCACCACTAAGTTCTTACTGTGATTGACTTTAAATGAAACTTTAAAGGGAATATAATTCAGGACTTGTTGAAGTTTCAACGAAGTTGAAGTTACTCCAAATTCAGTAGCCTATTAATAGCAGTGCCTCTATCTTCAATAATTATATATCAGTAAGAGTCTGTGGAAGTTTAGAGAGATGATCCAGATATAGTAGCCCTCTTTCCAATGGTAATGTAAGAGTTTATACCTCCTGTAACTTATTTTTTATATGGAAGGATGTTAATGAGCAAAGGGGCACTGATAAAAAAAAAATTTCCCAATTCATATTTTAGTATTCTAATACATCCATAAATCTTCATTAATAGCTGAAAACTGCATGAAGAAGCTACTTTTCCATAACTACTGACATTAAGTAAGCCTCACCAAACTGAAACAGAATGACTGCTTACAGGATTGCTCTTCAAGACCTCTGAATAGAAGTCCACGGTAGCCATAGTTACTATATACTACTACACTGGAAATCTGTGTTCCCTTGAAAGAAAATATAACATATTTAACAAGTATGCTAAGAAAGCAAGGGTGGAGTGGTTATCTAGAAGCTATCCTACCTGGGCTCCCAAAGAACAGCCCCACTGTCACACTCTGTGACTTTCAGGTTTTCTTGATGGAGTCAGGTATTTGTCCATCATATTAAACAAATAATTCTAGAGCAAACAGTATTTTGAAAAGCAGCAACTACAAGATAAGCATTAGTATTCTGAAGGACAAAGCTTATTGATTAAACGTACTACCCAATTCAACCAAAATAGCTGTTATCAATCAGATCAAATGCTTTTTGTTCAGTTTTCTCAATCAAGAATGAAGTTTTATCCCCTCAGCAAAGATAGTAATGCTTTGTGTTAGAGAACTCAGGAGCTGAGAAGGATTATGTTTTTCCTGGAAGATGGATCATTTGTAAATGCGAACTCTTTGTTTGCAGTCTGTGTGAAAGGACAAACGTGTGCTTGCTGGAAGGATTAAGGAAGGTTAAGTTCATTCAGAGTATCGTTACAGGACCGAAGCTCATCACCAATGAAACATTTAGGCTTTGAATTCCTATTTGGGCTTGTGTTATTGATTTCAATGGATAGTTGGAAGTCTAAACACATGCTGTTGAAGTTAGGTGTAGTGTGCACTGCCTCAGACCTGAGCACAGTGAGTGCCAAATGCTGTCAAATTAGAGCAGTAGCTTTCCAACCTGCCTGCAGGTGGTTTGTAAGGAGGCAGAAGAAAAAGATCTTCTGGGCAGATGATCAAATCTGCCAGGGAAGGAGGACAGGGCTGAATTGCACATGCAGGAGACAGGGAGGTCAGATGAAGCAACCTATCTTTGGCCAGGCAGAATCAGAGATAGAAAACAAGTAAGATTTTGTCAGGAGGATCTGAAAGCCACAAAAGGGTGAGACAGAGCAGGGTGTGACTCTGAAGAGGAATACATGGCACAAGAGAGGATGGTGAACATAAGCAGTACGGTGCACAAGGGTGGAAATGGACTGAGACAGAGATTCCTAGTGGTGATATGTTTACCCCTGATGGCCTCCAAGCTGTAGAGTAGTAGGGGTGTGGGGCAGATAAATGCAGTTTGTGTCCTCCCTTGGGAATGTGAAAGCCTGCTCTGGAGACAGAGTAGGGGAAGAGGAGGTAGAGCTTCTCCTAATATGGCCAAGCACAGAACCCAGAGCTGCTGCCTCCAATCGCTGAGGTTGAGTAAGCCAGCTGTAATTTATATATAAATATATAATATACCAAGCTACTTTTTGTTTCAGAGTCTTATTAGGCTGCACAGTAAACTGCAAATGGAAAAAAGGATGGTCTGGCTAAATGTCTATGTGTCCCTGTCAATACATGCTTGCTCTCTGCACTGCTTATCTCTAATTTCTTCCACAGAGAAGCCACTTGATTTAAAAACATGGTTATTCTCCCTTAGTGTTAAAATAAGAGATGAGAAGAGGAAAGGGATGTTGGCAGAGACTAAGAACAAGAACTGATCACTGTCAGGAGTATGTTGTGCATCTGGACACTGTCAGTGAGCTCTCTTAGCACTCTGGAGAAAATGCCTGGGAGATGCAATTCCAAGAACACAGTGGCTTAATGGAAATGCAAAGCCATCCCCTGGGCCTGTGAGGACAAGCCCCCTGGAATGAGATAGTCTGAAGCACTTTATTTTTGCTTTGTCTTATCTCATCTTCCTGTCTGTGCAACAAACAACCTCTCAACTCTTACAGCATACCCCTACCTAGAGATTAAAAGCTCTATCAGGTCATTGGTTTCAGTCTGGAATAATGAAACCTCAGTGTACCAATTTTTCTCATAGCAGTGTAAATTAGGATTAATTCCACTGAAGTCAATGGGACAAATATAAAACCAGTGTAAGTGAAGAATCAGGTTTTAGATTTCAGCTTTAAGTCAAACAAAAAGATGAAGTTGCCTAATAGGGGTTTTCATTCTTGATTTAAAATAGTAACCATTTCCTGTTGGTTTTTTCCCCTTCAGTGTGAATTTATCTGTAGAATTGTTCCACTGCTAGAGCCTGGATATTTCAATGGGAAAAATAACATTCCATTAAATAAAGATGGAAAAATGCATCAGTGGTCTGGGAATTACAGACAATGGGTTTATTAACTAATGTCCTCCAAGCAATCTCAATTTTCTCATATTGTAATGAGATAGGAAGAGGATTAAGCTGTTGCTGTGCTGAAAAAAATCAACACTAAATATATTCTAGAAATCACAAGGGATAAAATACAACTGATGTCAGAACGACAAGAAATCCTAACAATACTAACAGGGCATCTGACATGTAAAACAAACTATTTTCAATGATGGAAAATACTAGAGTTGTTAAAAAAACTGTGCAATGATGTTCACTTAGTCTGTTGTGGCAACCTTAGAGAGTCTCGTGAGCTCCATTATTAAAAGGAAAATTATTTAACCTTTCATCAACCTTCTTGGAGGTGTGCTGACTCCATCTGCAGTCACACATGCACCATGGCTAGTCAGGAAATATTTATCTTACTGGTACCCCCAGTGCCATCTCCATCCACCTATTCTCCCCTGTTTTACTACTGCTGATTGTATCACCTCCACTGCCATAGCTGCATACAGAACCAAAAGAGGGAATCAAGCATATCTTCTGTCTTCCTGAAAATTCTTCAGAGGACAGAAAATTTTTGGTGGAAGATGAGTAACCTTGTCTTCTTACTTGAGTGATGGTCTGTCCACGGGGTGACTCTAAGTCCTTCAAAGTCTAACTGCCAACCAAAGTTGTAAAGCAGTCTTGGTGGCATAGCTTAAACAAAAATTTAGGGCAGACATATCTGCAAAGCTGATTGGCACAGACAGCATGAGGTATAGTAGAGTCATTACTCATGTTCTATAAACTCTGTAAAGGGCTGTCCACCATATGCTCATGCGACGTAATGAACTGACAGGCAAGGAAATTTTCAGAAGAGATGATGAGTCAAGGAAGGCAAATGTAAAATACAGGAGGTTGAATGTAGACTCTGTCCCTTGGGCAGGGTTTTCAAGCGCTTGTCTCAGAGTTAAGTTTCTTAGTGCTAAACCATTCAAGCACAAAATACAGCACTGATATGAGTGCTGGCATCTGAATAGGTCTCACTGTCTAAATGGATCCTGAGAGGCTGTGGACAAGAAAGCTTTAGCTTTCCTGGAATATAAACAATGAGGTGATTTCTATGTCAAGAATGAAGAAAGAAGCCCAGAAGATTTTAGATTCAATAGATGTAACTTCTCTTCAGTGGAAATACTAGATAGTAGGATTTTTTCACCCTTAAAAGGAATAAATAACTCCAGCCATCTGCTATACCTTCTTCAGGAAACTTGAGGACCAGAGCCAAGAATTTCTCCCTGGCAATAGTGCAAAAGGGAGCATGTGTGCAGGCACTGAAGCTTGCAAGGCCCTGCATGGGGAAACTACCTTGGTTTTCTTTAAGTGTGCATACTGCTTATCACATGAATCAAGATAATTCTTTCAGCTGGGGAGCACCAGCTCACTAACTCAAG
Source organism: Origma solitaria (assembly GCA_013397895.1). Taxonomy (NCBI): domain Eukaryota; kingdom Metazoa; phylum Chordata; class Aves; order Passeriformes; family Acanthizidae; genus Origma; species Origma solitaria. Next base: position 10,370 of record VZRL01000469.1, on the reverse strand, counting down.
GTGCACTCTGGCAGTCTGGTTCTCTGTTTAATCTAAATGTAAGGACTTAGTAAACAGTAAAGTCTGTTGAAGTCAGTGATTTATTTTTTGCTTGGCCTTAAGAAGCTGCAAATGCTATTCAGAACAGACAAACATCTCACACCTACCTAAACTCCACTACAGCATTTATTGTCTCAGACACTCCTTCCTGGCTGTTCTGAGCCACTGCAGTGTGCTCTGCATTGTTAAATAACTTTCAAGCTGTTCTACTTTCACCTATGTTAGATTTTTCACCAGCACAACTTACCTTATATTAGCACACGTTTGCCTGACCCTCAGTCAATTTCAAGTCCGCTCATTAAAATCTGTACTTGTGCTCCCATACCCATCTCTTGTAATGCTGCCTCTTCCAGCTAGCGCAGAGTGAGAAACCCCTCTGTGAGCATGCTTCAGGGTGTCTTTATGTTTTAGGAAAGAGGACTTGGATTTTCTAGGCTTGCTGATACTGAAGAAGAGAAAATGTGTGTTCATCTGTAGAAACCAAGCTCTTTCTGGAGCATGGGGGACAGAATGTGGTGGGGGTAAATAGCTCTGTTAGAACACAGGGATGGAAACAAAATGGTCTCACCAAAAGCCAAGGGAAGCTGATAATCTTACCAGGCACTCTGTAGCAACCACTCTTACACAATGCTGGATGCTAAGAGGGGCAAGTGTCTCAGTTGTGCTTTTCTCTGATAGTAAGAACTACATGGCATTCACATAGAGATATCCCAGGAGCATAAAATGGTGAGACACTTGAGGCAGAAACCCAAGATGATACAAAATGCATGGAGAAGCAGAAACTTGCTGCTGCAGCCACACAAAAATGGTACAAACACAAGATTGGTTCCTCCAAAAGAAAAAGCAAGAAAAAACTGTATGCCTCTTCATTGTCACAAGTCTTTCCATCGTCAGTTATCCCATTCCCTTCTCCCTACTCTCTTTTCAAAATAGCAGCTGACCATATGCAAGGAAAGAAGAAAACCACAGATCTGAATTGTCCCCATACACCTTTAAGATGACAGCTATAATGCAGCCATAGCCCCAAAACAACAAAACTATTCCACAATCAATGCAAAAACCATTCCCAGGTGCATTTTTTGAGTGATAGATTGAATTCTTAGTAACAAAGAGCAAAGTATGCAAAAGAGCAGAAAATAGGTTTAAAACAATAACAGTTTACACATTGAAAAATCGATCCAAAAGAGAGTCTCTTTTGTGTTAAAAATTCACTTGATAAGAAAGAGTTACAGTCTGATAGAGAGTTGTGGGGCATTACTCCCACATATTGGAAAAGTGTTGGTATCCTGCAGCTCAGCATAACAATCACTACACACCCATCCATTAGATATTGGAGTGACAGACAGCTGGATATCAACAAGCCAAAAAGCAGTGCAGCATTTACCAGCAGAGCCAACCACTCAGCTTACCATGCACACAGCAGAGCTATACACAGCATCAAATGGCAATGTCAACATCAATTATTTACTAATTATTATCTATGCATTATTGTTAATAGGCCTCACTTTGACATTTGCAGGGATTCTGCCTGCAAAGAGTGATGCAGTTCCCAGGATGAAGTGCTTCTGGGCTCTATTCAGGATGAATATCCATTATCCTCTTGTCCTTTTTTAGTAGTGATGAGAGGTATTTACAGGAACAATAGGACTGACAGGAGACAATATCCTTCTTAAGGAGACATTAGTCTGCTTTTCACTGTACAAAAAAACCCCACAGGTTTAAGGACAAGCATAAGAAATCTGAGCCAGATGGTGTTCCAACAGTAGCTCAGCATCAAAGTACTTGCACTGTGCCTAGAAAGAGTCAGACTTAAGATGTTTTTGGTAGATGAGGCTAGTAAAATTAATCACCCTTTGGATGTCTACTGTATTCATAGCTCATGAACAGAGGCCTTGGGCCTGTGCTAAGATACCGTGAGCGAGTTATCCACTTCTTGCAATCCCCAAAGCTTGAGACAAGATTTTTTTATCTCAGGCTTGAGAGTTCCCAGTATGGACAGTCTTAAGAAGGTAGAAATATCCTTGCTGTCAGTAAGCTCTATTACTTTATTACTGACTAGTCATATGCATTTCAAATGAAATGTGAAATCTCATAGCTAAGAATAAAACAAAATTATTATGTTTCTAGTTGAAATAGCTGATAATTCAGTCTTGTCACATCCTAATAGGATCAGACCTACAATTATAACAGTGTAAACCAAGTAGCTCTAATAACTGTCTTTTCACCCAGCCATTCTTACTGAAGGAAATAAAGACAAACACAGCATGTTACAGCCCTTTTTCAGACCACTAGACCATTCTAATCTAATTTATGCTGGCAACCTTTAATTTTAACTAGGTCAGTTCATTCTCTGAAACCATGGAGAAAAGTATTCTGATAATGCAAAATTATGAAGCATTGCAAACAATACAAATCTGAAATTGTAAGTAAAAGAAGAACAGTGTACAGATAAAGGTAGCCACAATGGAATATTGTGTGAAGCTGCCACAGGAAAAAGAAACTCACCCTAGAAAGAAAAAGGGAATTACTTGCATTGGGTAAGATCCAGCAAGCTGTTGAACTCAGCAGGGGATCTTTGTCTTGGTTTCAGCGGGCTTTGGCTTGGAGCCATTGTTTCTTGCAGTTCAGAGAGAATCAATTTGGTTCTTTGACTTTTGCGACTGAATTGAATGAATAATACTTATTTTGATAACGTTGAAACCCTGTTTGACTGATTCAAGGATGTTTATAACAACTGCGTGCAGCCCACCTATACTGCTAGCTTCACTGATCTTTGCTGAGGCAGGATCCCAAGAACTCCTCTCTCCTTCTGCTACCCCCTGATCTCTAAGCACGATGCGTGGAGGGGTAAGGTACCTGATGGTGCTGCTTCCGGACACTCTCTGGAGCTAATACTTATTTCAATATTCCTAACTTTCAGATTTTAATTAAGTCAAATGTCAGTGGAATCACATTATTTTCAGCTGGTTAGATTTTAATGATGTTTTAAACTGATCCTTCGCTTCAATGAAATAATTATATAACACAGGGATGTGTGGTACTATTCATCTGAATTAATAATGTGATCACTTTTTGTGCTGTCATTTGTTGTTGAGGAGGAAAAATATCAAGCAGCTTTTTCAGTATGCATTAAATGAGGCAGAATTCTCCCTGTTTGTGTTTACTGTTACAAGATATGCACCCTCCCTTACAGACCATGTCTTACCGTTACTATTCTCCTTCACCCATCTGACACCCAAAACTCACGGAGTCTGTTTAGTTTCTGGCTGAAGAAGCCAAGTTAGCATTGTCAGGGCAGATGACATTGCCTGACTGCTTGAAACAAAGCAAACAGAGTACGGAAAGCTTACTCAGTTACATGGAATGAAGCATTAAAGCTTTCTGTTGCAGGCAGTCAACAAAAAGGACGTTCAAGAAGCTTTGTGAATTAGGAGAGTTGGTTAGGATAAAAAGCTATTTAAAGGAATGCTAAGATGAATTAAGGTCAACAGGAAAGGAAGAGGAGATGGCAGCAGTGTTTTACCTGGTGGCATTTTTCAAGGGCCTCTGTACTTCATTTAGGCTTTCATCTTTCTGTTTCTACAATTATCCTGTATGCAGTGAAGTAATTAGAAAGATGTTTGGTGCTCTGGTGAGGCTTCATAAGCTGTCCAGTTCCTGCAATAAGTACTGTCTTTGCAAGGGGGACAGACTCTCCAAAGAAATTATGTAGAAACCCCATGAGGGGCACCCCAGGGAAAATTTCTCCCTGTCCACACACAGCATGTGTCACGCTTTTTAGATTTTCATCTTAAACAAGGAAACAGTCATTGAAAAATGGACAGTTTTGCAATCTGGGTAAAGATGGAAAGCTCTGTTGCCTCATTTCACCTGAATGTGGTTAGCCATTCTGTATGGGTGTCATGGGATATACCTGAAGGATAAGATCTCTACCTGACACCAAGCAGAAGAGTTCTCAATCAAGTCATGTTACAACACCGTATGCGAAGATTGCTTTCCTGAGCAAAGCAGAAGAAATTGCCTCCTCTAGTGTGCTCGGTCTCACAACTGATTGTCACTCTATCAGTGCTGAGGCCAAGAAATTCTCTCTGCTCCCTCTCACAGTCATACCTCCCTTGCCCTTTGTACTCCATCACACTCACCTGTAGACAGTCATCCTCAGCCCCAGGCAGCTTTGGTTAAATCTGCTTTTAGCCCATGTTCTCCCAGCCCTTGCTGTTTTTACTGCACAAAGAGCCTGAAGGAGAAACCATTTGGCCTCTGGATCAAAGACCTCTGTTGCCACCCCACATTAACCCCAAAGGAGGCATATGAAGCTGCAGCTCCTACACTTCAAACATCAGCAGACCCCCTGGCAGTCCTTACAGGTCTTTAGGGTGCATCATCTACCCAAATGAAGGACCTCTCAAGACAACTCACTGTCAGGTTTAGCATGGCTTCATACATCAACCAGAAGCCATTTATCTATTTATAAGCCATGATTTATCAATATGTATGGGCTGTATCCATTAACCGAAAAGGGATCTCCTGAGTCATCAAACCTAGTTTCTTGCTATTTCAAGAATCTCACTTGGTTCAACCATAGATTTACCAAAAGACATCCTTGCACTAATCAAATTGTGGTGAAAAACAGGGAAAAAATTGTAATTTTAAAACCCTATACAAACTCATCATTTGATGTTTGTCTGTTAGGACAGTCACCTCAAATCTTAATTATCTTTCAAAGCAAATATCCTGCAACTTTTTTGCCATTTTACCAGCCTGTGTTTCAGCCAAGGTAGGGATTAAGGGGCTGTAGTCCACAGTTCAGAACCTACCTGTAGCACTACCCAGTATGTTACAGCAGTTACATGCAACTTTGCTTCAGATAACTGAGAGGAGATGCCTTTCTAGGCTTCTTCATCCACATCCACTATTTTCAGTGTTTCTTTCAGGGTTCCCCGAAAGAATTCGTTATTATCATGCCTCCTTTCAACCTGAGCTGCCATCACTGCGTTATTAGTTTTCATTTGCAGACAGCTGGAACATTTTCTATTCTCTGAAAGTGTTTGAGGTCTTACATTGAGATTTCCCACAGTCTGCTGAGTTTTTGGCTTTTTCTAAAATCTTCACCCAGAGGTTTGAAACATGAGTAAGCTAAAATGGAAACTTTCTCAAGAGGCTTTTTTCACTCTGATAAATTCTGGGTTCCCTTTTTTTATAACCCATTTTATAACAATGTTTTTTGCAATATTGGCAAAGGTCCTGTGATAAGATGTGAGCCATGTGTGTATACGTTGCAAGTATCTGGGAAGTTGGCCCAGTTTGTGCATTTTTGCATTTCTTTCTGATGGTAGAAAGCCTCTCTTTACTGATCATGTGTGATATGCAACTTTTACTGTCCCAACTCTCACATCTCTGATCTCATTTTCAGAAGAACACCTTTACTTTTTTTCACCATTTGTAAATATATCTATTCCTATTTCCAGCTGTAGCATGTGCTAGGATATAGGTAGAAAGAAAGAGTTTTGGTTCTGCCATGGAGCTGCTGGCAATGTCCTCTTAAGGACCGTTCTTGTATTTTTAGAAGCATATCCAAGTGTTGAACTTGGAAGGAAGAACCAAAAGCTTTTCTGGATGCTGGAAAGAAGAGGAGACCCAAGTGAAGTGTCAAAGCATGGGTGAATCAGGATATGGCAGAGAGAAGTGGAGGAATTGCAAAAGTTTCCTAAGAGAATGGAGAAAAGTGGAAGCAGGAGGAGGCTATGTTCCAGAAAGCAAGAGTAGCCCTTGTAACTGCATTTTGAATGTACATATTTTATGGTTCCAGGTGCATTTAACCGTGAAACTGTTGAAGTAGAGCTGAGAGTTCTCATTATCTTTATTTCAACTTTTTTTGGCAATCATTTCCTGTCTGCTTCTCAGTTGTTCTCTCTCCCATGTTTTCCCAGCAATATTGTGAAAGGAAGAGCACAATCAGCTTAAGTAATTTTTATGCACTGACTTGTTCAGTCATTTTCCTTTGGCTAACCAACAAGAAATAGATATATGCTTGCAAATTCATCTGGTAAGAATCTGCAACTGAACTTCATGACATCTGGGTGGACAGCTTAGAGGCTTAAATACTTTGCAGTTACATGTATTTCAAGAAGTTCTAACACAGTCAAAGAAGTCTCTAAAATTAAATCCTATTCTTTCTCTTTCAGTTCCTGATTACCAGAAGTGATGAGTAGCTACACAGATAATCTGTCTGACATCTGACACACTTCTGACTGAGCAGCATTTTTGTTAATTCAGCAAGTTTATGCCCTTAGATTTGGGGAAAGGAGAAAGAGAGGAAAAAAAGATTACTTTAGTGGTGCAGCAAGAACCAGTGATAGAACTGGTATGACACATTTCTGTCCTTAGCTGAGCATTATGAAGTTCCACTCACTTCAGTTTGTGTTCTGGAGTTAGCCTGAAATAGCTTATTGATGGGGGCTTTCCCTTGTAAAGGCTGCAATATTCTTCTTCCTCCTAATTCCCTACATCTGGTTGCATGAAGAGAGGAATTCATCATGTGGGTAACTGAATGCCATTTCCCACGTGGTGTAAAAAAATTAATGGTTTGAAGGTGCTAGAGGGCTTGGCCCCTGACTGATTAATTTTTTGAGTCACCCTTAAGCAGTTAAATGCCATTGTCCATCATCCCTGGGAGATAATCCATAGCTGAGCTGGACAGAGGAGAAAAGGAAGAAGACTGAGAGTCATCTGTCCATACAGAAATCATATCTTAACAACTTTCTTGTGTTTGAATTCATGGCAAATTTCAACTATAATTTGTCTGAGACACCTCCAAGATATTTTTTGCTCCTATTGTTGTTGGACAAGATGAATAATAAATCTCGGCTTGTTACGTAAAAGCGAGTAAGGCATTTGTTTCCTGATTTGTGTAAGGAGCAAGGGAGATATCATAATGTGCCACAAGCCATATGGTTCTCAAGTGAATTTCCGTCTCGTACATTTTTCACTTTTAATGAAGTCCAGATCAACTCTTTTTCTGTCAAATGTTCTTGCTCACTTGACACAGGCCTACAGTTCCAGTGCAATTTCCTTTTTTTAAAGCAGATTCAAAATCCCCAGTCACTCTTTCCCCTTGCAGATAAATAGGTTGTTTGTTTCTAGATCTTAGTATTGTCACAATAATCTATGTGTGTATAAGTAAGACTCCAAAAATCCTGTGCATTTCATGGCTCCAAGTCCTAGCCAGGTTGCTATCAAGTCTGTTAGCTGCCTCAGCTTAAGCAAGACCTTACTTTCTGTCTCTGTCCCATTTTCCACATTATTTTGAAGGACTTTTCCCTAAGTGCCTGTGATACTTATTCCAGGATTACTTTATATTTCAAGCAATCCTCCTGACTGTGACTAATTTTGTTACAGTAGAAGCATTTACTTCAATTTCTTCTTTCTGCTTTTTCTGAGTGCCAGCTTCCTGTTTTTAACCAATTTTAACACTTCTTTCCAGCCACCTCAAGCACCATAAAACAAATGAGAATCCCTCTTTTCCACCCAGCTTGGCACAGCCCTGTGCTTACAGCATTGACCGTAATGGAGTCCCATACTCTTTACTTTTATAGGAGTTTCCTCTTCTCTTGCCACTGCAAATACAGTGATGAATATCCCAGGCTTCTAAAACCAAACTTGTCCTGACTACCACACTGATCTTTACAGCCTATGTCCAGCTACATTTGCCTGTTAAAATACACACAATCCCTCTGTCACTCCCTAGGCCGATATATGAAGGCTCAGGCTGGCCTGAAATTCCCCCACTCATCCCTCTACAGAAAGAACCAGCCATATCCCACTGTAAGATGTACTGCTAAAGGCACAGTCAAACACTCAAACAGGTCTCCTCAGAGGCCAACCCCCCCGGGCATCTCTCCCTGACCATGTACTTGGCACTGTTGGACACAAGCACTGCTGCTCAATCAAGCCTTGCAAGCAGCATGCCCTGAAGCTGAGCTGGCTCCTTATGGATCAGAAAAAAATATGCTGCTGATGCTCAAATCTCACTGAGCAATTATCATATATATATATGGATACATGAAGGGTGCAGGGCTGCTCACATGCTCTGTTGTTACCGGGCATGTTGTCTTCTCTCTGTTCTACCACACTGAAGTTGCTCATCATCTCAGTGAAATAACCAAACTATCCCACCTCTGATGTTCAGTCTGAACAGATGCAAACAAGCAAACATTTTCAAAGAATGAAAAGGAAGTGGCTTTGATTTTCTAATCAAGCATCAATTGCCTAATGTCACTAACATTGAATGTAAGGGTGTTTTTTCAGCTTTAGAGTGTTCTTTCTTTTCCAAGCAGGCAGCTCTAGTTAATAGATGAACAAACAAGAAATGAGAAGTTTATACCAGGAACAAAATAAAAGACCATATCATGCATAGTCTGCTAAAACTTACTTTATTTTTCCTCTATGAGTGGGAATTCTGTTTGAAAAAATATTTCAGATTTTGTACCTGTATGAATTAGAATTTACTTATTTACCCACAGAGCCCTTTCCACACAGGGTCAAATAACTAACAACATAATTTGTCTTTTCTTTGATCAGAGTTTAATCAAACAGTAACCATGGGGATGTGAGGATGTAAAGGCAGAAAAATCAAACACTATGAATAATACCTCTTAATAAAGGTTCAGCAACCATAAAAAATAGACAGACTGTCACTGTTTCTAGGTTCCTTGATCCAAACAGATGAAAACACAAGATTTTACTTGCATTGTTAATGTCACAAGATTGCAACTAGAAGAATATCTGGACATGTGATGTTCTATAGAAATTATAATTTTTGTCTAATTGCTGTGTTTTTCCGGAAGAGTGAAAGGTGATTCCCATTTTTTATTTCCTGCCCCAGATCTGTCAAAAATAAATACAATCTTGTATTAAAGACAGAGAAGTTTGAGTTACATATTTCAAGGCCAAATCCTGCAGTCCTTATTCAAAGGAAAATACTTCCTACTGCATTGGGAGCTGAATCTAATAAGCTGGTCTCACTTTTGCCACACAAACCCATGTAGAAACAGAGAAATCCTCAAGCTTTGTCCTGAAAATTGAACTGCAGACTCAGAAAACAAACAGCACATAATTATTTGCTCAATTACTCAGAGCACAACATCCTGTTACCCTTGAGCTGGCAGGGGAAGGACAGTGCTCAGTTCTCATTTTTTAAAATACTTTTTTCCATAGTTTTATAATATTGCTGAATCTTGGCAGATCACTATGAATCTTGGCAGATCACTATGGGGCAGCAAATACTACCTTCCCACTTCAAAACATTTTAAAATTTTAAATTTTAGCATGGACAAAAGAATGTATGTTCCCCAGGTAATGCCTCAAAAAAAAAAAAAAAAAGGGATAAAAACCCCATAAACCACAATGTCTTGGAAATTTTCCAAACCTACTTGGTCTGAGTCAAGTATCTGGTGTGGAAAATTGTAGTCCAAGTGGTTAAGAATCCCTAGAAGCAATTGAAAACAGCTTTTCCCAAAGGAAAATGTTGGGCCACCTTACTGATAAGTGACCTTACAAGTTCTGCATGAAATAATAATAAGAAAAGGAATACCAAGTAAATAATGCTTTTGCTTCATTGGTCCTGTCTCCTCCCAAGATGATGAGTGTTAACTGTTCAATGACTTGCTACAGCTGCTGAAGTAATGAATCAGAGCTGATGCCTTTCCCTTAGAGTCGGTTGTGAGATTTCGTTATCCACACTGGTGCACCCACCCTCTCTCACTTCACCCTCCTCCAGCACAGCAGAGGCGACACTGAACATGCCACTGTGCAGCTCAGTCTCATTAGCAGCCACAGCCTGAAAGCAATTTATACCCTGGCTTTTTGAGGCGAGGTGTAGTAGGCATAAAAGTTAGAGGCAGACGAGGCAAAGGGCTAGCGGGAGGGAGTTCCCCTCCTATCTCCCCTTTATTAAGAGTAAGGGGTTTAGGGTCAAGGTGTTCGGGAGGGGGAGAGGGAGGAGAGGAACAGCCTTTACAGAACTTCTTTCGCTGGCTTATAAAGGGGGTAGGTTAACCAATAAGGAAAGAGGGAAAGGGTGGGGATAAGCATACAGAACCAATAACTACAAATAAGGGTGGAGTACAATTCAAAGTAACCAATAATATATATAACAGAACAGAGCTTGCTGGAAGAGAGGGCAGAGTCAGAGCCCTGGGCACGCCTCCCGCAATCCCGGGGCGGAGTCAATGACGGCCCTCGCAAGGAGTTCGCCCAGGGGGAGCGGGGGCAGCTTGGGGGCCGACGCGCCACATCTCCCCCTTTTTCACTATTTAAAATTAAAATGAAAA